>LGRX02000424.1:0-19437 GCA_001247695.2 Cymbomonas tetramitiformis
GAGCGACTTCTGAACGTCTTCTGAGTGTTTGTCTTCAGGATGCCCTCCGCACTACCTTGGCCAAGTGTCCTTTGTATAGGAGATAGAATGGCAAGTAAACGTGCCGCGCATCTCCAAAAGGGGGAAGCGCCCCCAAAGACCAAAATGTCGTCCTTCAAACGAGCGATGCTCACTAACCCCCCCCCCGAATCCGCGGCGGAGGTCTTCCGTCAATCCAAGCCGGAGGTCTTGAAGGGGAAGATGGCAGCGGTGCACGATTGGTTGTCTACGGTGTCGCCATCCCGCGAGCTGGATCATGAGATGACGGCATGGCTCGGGGAATCCGTCTACATTCATGAGCATTCCCTGCAACAAGGTGCTTGCTTGTCTCCATAACCCACATGCATCTATCATGCACATTTATGCAGTTTGGAATGCATACAACCGAAGATGTGTGGAGCATCTTCTGCGCAACTTCCAGACGTCTTCCACGTGTCTTCTATGAATTCACCATCACAATGTTTTCGCAGGGCTGAAGATCATGAGGACGCGGTTCGTATTTGCGTGCCGCGTCAAAGCAACCGGCCACCTTTCGGCTTAGCCGAGCCCACTAATGTGCTTTTCTCGGTTCAAGAGGTTTTTGGCTATGTGCAAGCAATTTCAGACTTACATGAACCGGGCTTTAAGGAGCATACGTGGGAGGACATTTTCTCCGATCCATTGGACTTGGCCGATGATCCGGGCACGGTGCACTTTCGACAACATAAGTGGCTGCTTGAGCCTCCCATTGGCGTCAACCTCCAAGGAATGGTTGTGAAGATACGGGATGCAATCGCATCGGGCGAACCATATCATCGTCCTCCGGAGCTTGTGAGTGATGGGGATAGGCGGATGAATCCGCAAAGGCTTACACCTTCACCTCCGGCCCCAATGGATGAAGTCGTGGACATGACCTATACCGAAGTCCATGAGCCCGAGGACCCTCCCCCGGAGAGGCCAACACGAAGGTGCGAACCGGTTGGCACGGCATGCCCGTATCTCCATGAAAGATGTATGCCTGCACGCTCCGACGGAAGTCGTTCCGAAGACGTCCCGAGAGTCTTCCGCGCATCTTCCGGGCTCATTCCGGTCAAGCTTATTCCCGGCGGGTGCGTGTGACATGCTTGCGCAGGCGGATGAAAGGCCCCGTAGCACACCGCAACATGCCTCCCACGCCCGTCGAGTTGGCGGGTGAGACGCAAGAAGATGACGGGGCCGCCGTTGGTATCACGTCCAACCGTGACCCCCTCCCCCCGGAGAGGCCAACACGAAGGTGCGAATCGGTTGGCACGGCATGCCAGTATCTCCATGAAAGATGTATGCCTGCACGCTCCGTCGGAAGTCGTTCCGAAGACGTCCCGAGCGTCTTCTGCGCATCTTCCGGGCTCATTCCGGTCAAGCTTATTCCCGGCGGATGCGTGTGACATGCTTGCGCAGGCGGATGAAAGGCCCCGTAGCCCACCGCAACATGCCTCCCACGCCCGTCGAGTTGGCGGGTGAGACGCAAGAAGATGACGGGGCCGCCGTTGGTATCACGTCCAACCGTGACCCCCTCCCCCCGGAGAGGCCAACACGAAGGTGCGAACCGGTTGACACGGCATGCCCGTATCTCCATGAAAGATGTATGCCTGCACGCTCCGTCGGAAGTCGTTCCGAAGACGTCCCGAGCGTCTTCTGCGCATCTTCCGGGCTCATTCCGGTCAAGCTTATTCCCGGCGGATGCGTGTGACATGCTTGCGCAGGCGGATGAAAGGCCCCGTAGCACACCGCAACATGCCTCCCCCGCCCGTCGAGTTGGCGGGTGAGACGCAAGAAGATGACGGGGCCGCCGTTGGTATCACGTCCAACCGCGGGCCCGGGATGGTGGTGTGTGATTGTGGCGCGTGTCACTCATCCATGCGCTTCGTCACCATGAGGACACGGTCTCGACATAGGACTATGTTCAAACAGATTGTATGCCTTCCGACGCTTCCGGAAGAGGCTGTGGACGACGATGAGCAATATCCCGATGGCGAGGAGTCGGATCAGGTGTGCAAATCCGGGTAGAAAGACTATCATTCTCAGGTAACCCTCGCGGAAGGTACCTGGAGGACGTGCAGAAGATCTTCCGGGTATCATCCGCATGTCTTCATGAGAATGAAGGTACATATCAAAATCGGTTACTCCTGATAGGCAATGCAGTTGTTCTTCACAATTGGCACGTATGTATCTCTTGCCCATTGAACGTGATTGTGGTTCACAGGAAGATGCCGATTCCGGTTCCCTTGACGATGTCGATGCCGATGGAAACTTGCCGGACCCGGAAGCCGTTCAAGAAGAGCTCGACGAATTACTCGACCATGTCGACCCGGAACTTGCTAGAAAGGTGACGGAAGAAATCGAAGGAAAATTAAAGTCGTTGGAGAACTTGGCTGATATGGATGAGGTAACGTTCGCTGTTTGAATATTTTGCTCGGAATTGAAAATTGTATATAGTGTGATGTCTTTTGTACCCGGAACACGCCCGGAAGTTACATGGGACGTCTTCCGTGCGTCTTCCTGACGTCTTCCGTTTTATCCTTCGATGACAGACCGCAGCGACGAGCTCCGAGGATACCCTACTCGACTTATTGGAGTGGAATCTGGATGGCAACATGACTCAAGAATCCTTTGGGCAACTGCTGCACATTTTGAAAACTAATCACCCGGACGTGTTTTCTAAGTTGCCCGACTCCTTCAAACAAAGCATTGCTCGGTTTAAGGTCATTGATATCCCACTCCTAGTGGTGGACCTTTGCCCGCATGGGTGCGTGATGTTCGAAAAACAATTCGCGGACTTTGACTTCTGTCCAAGGTGCGGGGCATGCCGTAGGGAGGGAGGTAAGGATCGGTGCGGTGCGGGGAATGCCGAGGGTGCGGACGACACCCGGAATGCCGAAGCCACCCCGAGTGCAAAGCGGGGGAAGGCGAAGTGCCAATTCTATCATTGGCATTTAAAGGATTTACTTCAAGCAATTTACAGCCATCCCGACGTTGCTGGGCTCATGCGTTCGCACGCCACGCGGGAAACGTCTAAGGAAGGCATTCTGGAAGACATTCCCGGTGAGTAACACATTGATAGAGCATATCCTGAATTGCCCCGAAGAGGTACAGAAGATGCGCAGAATGTCTTCCGTACACCTTCCGTATAACTTCCTGATTCCTACTACTTGAATGGATTTAAGTTGTATAATTTATGTATCTTGCAGATGGATCTGAGTGGAAGGCGAAGCAAGCTGCATATCCTGACTTCTTCAAGGACCCTCGCAACGTCATCCTCATGCTTTGCGCCGATGGGGCCACCGTTTGGAAGGACAAGTCGGGGGTTTTCCCTATCTACTTTCAAGTGTTGAACTTGCCACCGGAAATCCGCAAGAAGTTTGTGAACCTTGAGTTGTGGGGAATGATGGCGGGGAAGCCGAAGAACACCACCATCCTCTACGAGAAGTTGGTAGACGAGCTTTTGGAACTTTGGGAAGTTGGGTTTCCATGTTGGGACTCCTTCACGGACGACGTGTTCCAATGCCGGGCGATGCTTCTTGCCGCCGTGTTTGACTATGTAGGGCTCGTCGATGCTATGAACATTATGGGCGTGGGCAGCTTCTGTGCGTGTGCAAAATGTTTGATCCGGGGGAAGGGGAAATGCCCGCATCTAAATAAGATGTTGTACAAGTTTTGCGAGCAAGATCCGCCAGGTCCATTTTCCCCAAAGACGTGCCGAATGTATTCACAACATCTTCCGGGTGTCATCTGAGCGTCTTCCTGTTATTGTACGCAGGGCCCGCCGTACCAAAGACCGACGAGTTCATTCGACGCGCGGGCCAACGACACGTCTTGCTTAGCACGTGTAAGAATGCGGCCAATCTTCAGGAAGTGTTGGAGGAGGAAATCGGCGAAACCGGTGTGAAGTACCCATCGGCACTATCTCGTTTACCGTATTTCGATCTTTCCAAGAATGTCATCCTTGACGGCATGCATCAACTCCGAAACCTAGGGCTATATGTCCATGAGGCACTCATGGGGTTCGACTTTACGCCGGGTGTAAGAGAGCACGCTCGCGCGAACGATATGCATCCCACGTGGTGGAAGACGACAAGGGACGACAAAGGTGATGCAGTCAAAACCCGACCACTAGCTAGGAAGGTGCCCGGAAGGTGCCCCAAGTATCCTCTACGTGTCTTCCAGATGTCTTCCTGTTACCACTAACTTTCGCGCCCGGGAAAATGACAGGTGTGGAACGATATTCAATGGCAATTGGTCCGTTTCAAATCCCGATGCGGGCAAAAGGGTCGAAATCTTTGAGGTCGCTAGAGACCGCCTTGAAGTTCATGACGGAGCTCTCGTTGGGAAGGTCATGGGGGCAAGGCCATAAGAAGATGTTGCGTCCGAACGGCACGAACACCGGACCGAAGACGCTCAAGTGTCACGAGGCGTTGAAAATGCTGCAAGCGGGCATCATGAGCGTGCTAGCGTCTTGGGATAGAGACGAGGGCTACTCGAAAAACATGCTTGAAGACTTGATCGGGCAGTTGACGGTCATAACGAGAGAGCTCACTTCGGAGCTTGTAGACTGTAAGGTACGGAAGACATCTGGAAGACATTCCGAATACGTTTTGAGTACATTCCACACGTCTTCCTTAATTGCCTTTTATTTGGTGATTTTGCAGGATGTTCCTAAGCTTCAAAATCTGGTGGATGAGTTCTTCAAGTCACTCGAGCGCGATGGCTCACCTGACTGGCTGGTCATCAACACGCATTTGCTTTCCCACTTCCCCGACCAACTCCTCATGTATGGTCCAATACGGGGGACATGGATGTACGTGTTAGAATCATTCAACGGGAAGATTCGAAGGTGGGTGAAGAACAATGCATATCCGGTTCAGAGTGTTATGCAAGGCTTCGGGCGGTACCGGATGGTACATGTGGTGCGAGGGTTAATCTTGGTACTTCGTCGCCGGCGGGAGGCAACCACCAATCCCACCCGGCCACCCGTGCTCCCGTTCTTGGCCACCGCACCGTTGAGGGCGCCGAACACCGTGGTTTTGGGAACACAAGGCAAGCGCCATATACTCTCCCGCGCTGAAACGAAAGCGTTGGAGCTGTGGATGCATGGCAACGTGCCCCAATACCGCAAGTTGAAGGCAAAATTCGACGCCTACGTCACCTACTGCAAGAGGTAAGTAAGAAATGAAACCCATAAGATGCCTGGAAGACGTTTTATATATCTTCTAGGCATCTTCCACACGTCTTCGGTAAATACATGTCCTGACACTGTGCACGTATACATTCGCAGGGAAAACCATATGGTTCGGAGAAGTATTGGCGCACGAGCCGGAGCGTCTCGCCTGATGGATGTGCCGCTGCATATGCACGGTAGCGACCCCAAGGTCTGGCTGGGGAGACCATTCACGGAGAATGAAGCGGCACGCGTCGAAGGGCCTCCTCACGTGTGTCAATCTTTCGGCTCGGTCGTGGTTCGAGGAGTTTGCTATCGCACGGCAGCTCAGGACAAGACGAAGAAAACTTGTCAACGTTACTTCAGAGCCTTTTTCTCTGGAGAAAACATCAAAGGCGAGGAAATCGAGACTGACCGGTGCGTCCGTGCATTACGTTTTGGTGAATGTGCGCAGAATATGTACTGAATGTCTTCTGTGTGTCTTCTCGACGTCTTCGGGGATTCTTACTATAGAGTATAATTTTGGCTCCAACTCGCAGGTACGCCATGGTAGATAGCATCTACAAGGTCGACTTGGCCGCGAAAGAGTACATTCTTGTGAAGGGAAAGTGGTTCCCTGAATTCAACCAAGCGACGACAAAACGGTTTGCCAAGCTAAACTCGAAGTACGGGCCGGACAATACCGCAAAGGTGGTGTACACATACGACCCGGATGATCCCGAGACACCTTGGGACACTACTGACCCATTCATCCTGGCGGCTCAAATTGAGCACCAAGTTGTAATCAAGAAACATCCTGTGATGAAGACGGCGGTGGTATTTGATTTAAAGGCTGACTTTTTCGAGTGCATCGACGATGATGGTTCACGACCGAAAGGTGCAAGACGCAAGAGGCGATCATGATAATACGCCGGGCATCGTACTTAGCGGTCTGTATGTTGAATAGATGCAATCGTACATGTATGTGTAGATAGACCTATCAATTAACTTAGTCGTATATTATGTATCATAGCAACAGAGCATGATGACAACCCTGAAGTTGTTAGGAAGATACCTGGAATGTCTTCCGCATGTCTTCCGTGCGCCTTCTGAATGTCTTCTGTGATTACGCGACTTGTGTACGTGTGGTATGAAGTAGCTATGTGGCCAAATTGCATAATCATCACATATGTGTCGATAACACATGTCAGAATGTATTCTGACCCAGAAGACATTCGGAACATCTTCCGGTTATCTTCCGGGAAGACTGCTCTTCGCATGTCTTCCGGGAAGATGTCTTCCGGAATCCGGAAGACATTCCGCACATCTTCGGCACGTCTTCCCCGAAGAGTGTCTTCTGGTTTCCAGAAGACGTTCCCGTCAGAAGACGTCTTCTGGAAACCAGAAGACATCATTTCTACGAAGACGTCTATAAGACGTTCAGAAGACGTCTTCTAGACGTCTTCTGATTTCCCCAGAATGTAGGGACGCCGCCGTTTTCGTACCTCATTGGATGATGGTTCTTTCCATGCTTGGTGCGGCGTGGAAGCTGCGAAGCCCCAGTGGAAGATCCATCTACCTCGTGAAGAATTCTTGCGGCGTGAGGCTGCCACTGGGTACTTCGAGGGTGTTCGAGGGGTCTTCGAGAAGCTTGCCAAGAAGGAGGTCATCCTGAAGCAATTGCATAGCTCTGACACGAATGCCAATGAGAGCATCAATGGCATGGTCGTGCGGGGCTATCTCCCGGGAGGGAAAGCCCAACAGAATGGACAATCTGGTGTTACTTTATGGATGGGCTTGCTGCCATGCGATTGTGTCCAAGAATGAGGGGCACGCCTACCGACAAGAACTTTGTCAACGTCTGGGTATCCAACCGCCCGCTTCGATGATTCCGTTGGAGCGACATGGAGATGGACGAGACGAGGGCATTGGCAGCTGATGATCGCCGATCTTACAAAGGGAAGTCCCGCAGGCTGCAGAAGCGGAACATGAAAGCGGGCCGGGACGTGGCGGGAAGAGTGGAGGGCACCTATGCGAGCGGTGCTGATTTAGGTAACGATAGGCATGACAATGCAATCGTGTAAGCACATGAAAGGGAAGCATAGCATCGATGGTACCATGCTATATGATAGATGCTAGATGCTTATAGTGATATTTATTCAGATTTTCAGGGAAATTTGTTGTATAAAATGATGGATAATAGACATGTTAGAAGCTATGGCAAAGCATGGTTTGGGACATTAAATATACATATTGAGTAAAGGATTTGAGCAGATTAGAGAATTTTGTATCGATAACATTTTGAGAAAATGAAGCTTAGGTGCTGCGCGGTAGCAGATTTTGACCCCTGGTGGACCAAATGGTCGCTGAATAAAATCGTAATCGATAGAAATCCTTGTAGTATTTTTTTCCGGTCATTAAATATGTATACTTTCGAGATATCATCGTGGGATACCAACCTATAGGTCGCAATTGAGGCATTCCTGATAGAAAAGCCTAATATATATTATATATTAGACTGACGGAAGCACTAGCAGGGAGTGACACCACAATTCACTGCAGACTAAGATGCGATAATAAAATAACTTTGGGGTTTTATTATCACGGAACGGTGACAGGAGCAAGCTGACATGGCACCTCGGGTCAAGGGGTGATCAGAGAGAGTGTGACTGCCCCCCCACCTTATGGGGGGGGGGCTGAAAGTCTCATCTCACATCACACCACCTCACCCCGAAGGCGTGAGGTGCCACAACAAAGCAGGTAAGCTTGCATCCCAAACCTAAACCCTAGGCAAAATAGGCAGCAGTTACAGGCCCAATGGGACCTCTTGCAGTCCAACTAGAGGTGGATCCCCACATAGGCGTTGGCCCGAAACTACTGCACTAGCTAGAGCCGTTTACCGAAGATGTTTGTCTTACTTCATTGTTGCACACCACCAGACTGTGATGTGTCTGGTGGCAGGTCGATTGTGGCATTGGCGACGGGCTGCGACCTCATGAAAGGCGGTAACCAGATCGGCCCCTCAAATACCAACCAATACCTGTGCGCGGCCATGGCGTAACGTGGCCAAGCACCACCAGATGCAAGTGGCAGAGGGGGAGGAGTGTGGGAAATGCGGAAAGTGGCTCGAACACAAAGGTGTCGAACGCACGAGGAAGTGGGGGTGGGAGACGAAAGGCGTTCTCAAGCACCACCACATCGTAGTGAGGTAGCACACAACGCGAAGGCGAGGAACGCGGTGAGGCGCTCTCGTAGGAGTCATAGCACTCGTTGTCGATGGCGAAAATGTCGGAGTCGTGCTTGGTGTCTGGTGCGCAAGCACCACCAAACACCACCAGACCAAAGCCAGAGGTAGAATGGGTAGCACTTCAAATTTGTCGCACCGGGTATTTTATTTGTCGTGTCGCAAGACAGACTGGAATTATACCGTGCGACAGAAATGAGCTGGGGGCTCATGTCTGTCGCAGCGAGGTGCGACAATCATGAGGACCACGCTCATTTCTGTCGTGAAAATTCACAGAAAATTTCCGAAAATGAAAATAAGCCAGGGGGAACACAAACGAATAGTACCGCGATAATGACTTGAAATACACACTTATTAAATAAATAGCACCACGCGAATGATATACAACGCACTCTATTAAATCGTTAGTTGGATGATGCTATACAAATATATGCATGCTAGCACAGGCAAACAGGTATAGCAAGCAAGCATATTCAAGAAACATTCACGGCATTCACAAATCACAACTTAAAATATGACACAGTTAATATTGTTTTACACATTCGTTCTAGACTAGGCTTCTACTTAAAGGGTTCACCAGTCCAAGGCAACAGGTGAAACTGGCCTACAAAGTTAGCAACCCCTACCAATTATTGCCCCATTCATCCGTGTGGATTTGCATATGGACAGCGTATGGACATCGTAAGGACCCATATGGACAAGCGTATGGACGGTCTGAACAGATTTCTGGCGAAACCTTGATGCATATGTAAGAACCATACGGACGACGGTGTCCATACGAAAGTGACCCAAAATGTCCCATGGACACCGTAAGGATTTCGTATGGACACCGTACGGATATCGTATGGACACCGTATGGACAGAACACATGTCCACATGGTGTCCATACGCATGGACAGAGGCACTATCCAACCGCACGACAGCGCAGGGACACCGTATGGAAACCCGTATGGATAGCATATGGACGTCGTAACCGGACGTGCGGACAACGTATGGACTACCGTAAGGACAGCGTATGGAAGCGTATGAACATCACAGTCGCACGTGCGGACACCGTATGTAATGCCGCAAGGACGGCATATGGACGGCGCATGGACATCGTAAACGTGCGTGCGGACGGCATATGGACTCCCATAAGGACAACGTATGGACGTCGCATGGACATCGTAACCGGACGTGCGGACAACGTATGGACCACCGTAAGGACAGCGTATGGATAGCGCATGGACCTCATAATCGCACGTGCGGACACCGTATGTAATCCCGTAAGGACGGCATATGGACGACGCATGGACATCGTAAACGTGCGTGCGGACGGTATATGGACAACGCATGGACGACGCATGGACGTCGTAATCGCACGTACGGACATCGTATGGACTACCGTAGGGACGGCGTATGGATAGCGCATGGACCTCATAATCGCACGTGCGGACACCGTATGTAATCCCGTAAGGACGGCATATGGACGACGCATGGACATCGTAAACGTGTGTGCGGACGGTATATGGACTCCCATATGGACAACGTATGGACATCATAATCGCACGTACGGACATCGTATGGACTACCGTATGGACATCGTAAACGTGCGTGCGGACGGCATATGGACACCCATAAGGACGGTCAATAATAGATAGTCCACACGCATGGACATCGGTGTCCGTACGTGTGGATAGCCTGTGTTTATAGATCTCAATGCGTATGGACGATGCAGTACACGCGTGCGGACATCGGTGTCCGTGCGCGTGGATAGCTTGTGATCACAAAATATTTACAAGGTACAGGGATACACAAAACATTTACAAAATGTTTACAAAATGTTTTCTAGCCTAGCTTTTCGACTTCTTTACTGGCTTTTCATCTTCTTCCTTTTTTCTGTCAACGTTTCTCTTCCTTGGAATTTGAAAAGTGTCCGCCTTTTTGGAAGCGGAACCGCCCTTAACCTTCTCAACCTTCTTCCCATCCTTCTTGTCCTCCTCATCCTCCTCAGAGGATCGCTCCTCGTCGTCGTCCGCCTTGTCGACGCCCTCGCCCCCCTCCTCATCCTCCAAAGTCTCTCCGTCATTAGCAGCGGCGGGATCCTCGACAGACTCAACATCACCAACATTAGCATCACCATCGGCCGCGTTCTCCTCTTCATCTTCCGATTCTGGTTCGAGAATTAACCGCCCCCTCAATTCATCCAGAGGTACGTTAAGCCTAATCAACCCGTGTGCTTCCGTGTGGATGTTCTAGGACACCGTACGGACGCCGCACGGACGGCGTATGAAGCCGTTGTCCATCCGGTTGTTCCTCCACCATTTACACCTGGCATGTCCCGGTTCGAGATTAAGGTTGCCTCGCATTTTGCCTTTCAGGAAATGAACAAGCTGCAGAGCCGAGTCATGCAGTTGAGAGATGAGATGGAGCGGAACAACTCCCCTGAGGCGTTGGTGATTATGTCGCATCTTCTCGTGCACATTGTCGACCAGCTGAAGGACAACGGCCCTGCACGGGAAATCTGGATGTATGTCTTCGAAGACTATTTCGGGTTGTTGAAGCTGTCCATCAAGACCCGCTCACAACCCGTCGCCAGCATGATGAAAGGACTGGAGTTGCGACGAACGGTTTCCATGGTTGCTGGCATCAAGCGAATGCATCGAAGTGGTCGAGCTCCCCAGTATCGACCTCCTGCAAAGCAGAACATCTTTGCAACGAAATCAAGCACTGTGCGGCCAACCGCTGGTGAGCACATCCCTAAGTATCATGTGTGCCATGCATGTTAGTCTTTCCATGCGCGTGGATGCTTTTTAAGTACGTGTGCACGGAGTCGTTCACACGTGTGGCCAGCGATCCATACGCACGGACGGTACTTTACTATTGTCCGTTTGGTCAATACCACCTGTCCAAGCGCGTGGACGAAGAGCCCACCGTGCGGACGACGTCGTCCACATGTGCGGAATACCTGTCCGTACGTACGGATGGGTTTTCACTATTGTCCGTTTTTTTCTCTTCAGTCTTCTTATGAGACAACTAATTCACTTGCGCGGCGTCAATCGCAACAGATGACAGAGAAAATATTCAAGTCTACCTTCGTACCGAGTTCCCCGAGTACGACACTCTGTGCAAAAAGTTTGACGACACACTCGACTCATTCAACAGGTACCAACTTATGTGCATGTCTGTAAATTGTGCGAACGCCACGTGGACGGCGTACGGACGGCGTACGGTCACCGTATGACAACGTACGGAACATTGAGTCCACCCGTGTGTACTTGCGAATGCAGGAACGTTGGACAACGGAATCGTCGCAACCGACGGGCGGGTCGTCGCAGGCCGATGACGAATGACGTGGTTCCGGTGTTTCTACAACCAGACACGTGGAGAAGGTGCCCAAGAACTTTGCAGATTCAGCCTTTCACCGAGGAGGAGCAGACCTTCGCCTTAGCCGGGATCGCCCCGTGGACGGAGTATCCTAGCATCAAGATTGGGCGTGAAGATTTCCGAGTGCACGACAGCGACATTGGTTTGAAGAGTTGTCAACGGTATTTCAAGAGCATCTTTCGAAGTCCGGGAGTGCCAACTCCAGCTCAACTTCTTACAGGCGAGATACCGGACGATGACGTTGAAGATAGGTATGGGGAAATCATGAAGATGGTCAAGCTTGATCTTCCCGGTCACGAGATCTTTCTGTTGAAGGCCCGTTGGTACCCAAAGGCGGCTGCGCTTGCGGACGATATCAGCAAGAACATTTACCTGCGCAAAGACATGCCATGGGACGTGTCTCAGCCATTCGTTCGCGCAAACAGCATTGAGAATCAAGTGGTAATTCAGGATGTTCCTTTCATGCCGGCTTTACTTGCCCGGTACAAAGGAAATGTTGTCCCTTTGGCCATTCGACGACGAACTGATTGCTTGCAAGTTGTGTTGGATCGCAAGGCGGATTTCTTCCGTGAAATCGATGATAACAGTAGTAGCGAGGATGACCGTAGTAGTTCATCTGATTCAGATGATTGCGGATGATACACGATGTATTATATATGTAAATAAACCGTATGTGCGCGGACACCTGTATTCACACGCATGATTCCGCTAATCCATACGGGTAAACCCTTATTATCCACACGCGCGGATGTATGTGTCCACACGCGTGTTTCAACAAACTCCAATTTTGACGTCCATACGTATGGATTGGCGAATTCCGATCGTCCATACGTCTGTCCACACGTCGTCCGTACGCATGAGTTCGTTCGTTGACACGCCCCCATGGTGCCCATATATGGCTGATGAAGGGGCAAGCAACGCTCGGGCACACCCAGGCCCGGGTGCAATGGCTGTCCACACGTGCGGACAAGCGCAAACGAGTGGCACGGCACGGGCCTCGCACTGTCCATACGCCCGTCCACACGTCGTTCGTACGCGTCGGTACGACCCAGGGACACGCCCCCATGGTGTCCATGTGGCTGATGAAGGGGAAGGAAATGCTTGGGTACACCCAGGCCCGGGTGCAATGGGTGTCCACACGTGCGGACACGCGCAAACGAGTGGCACGGCACGGGCCTCACACTGTCCATACGCCCGTCCACACGTCGTCCGTACGCGTCGGTACGGCCCAGGGACACGCCCACATGGTGCCCATGTGGCTGATGAAGGGGCAAGAAATGCTCGGGTACACCCAGGCCCGGGTGCAATGGCTGTCCACACGTGCGGACAAGCGCAAAAGAGTGGCACGGCACGGGCCTCACACTGTCCATACGCCCGTCCACACGTCGTCCGTACGCGTCGGTACGACCCAGGGACACGTCCCCATGGTGTCCATGTGGCTGATGAAGGGGAAGGAAATGCTCGGGTACACCCAGGCCCGGGTGCAATGGCTGTCCACACGTGCGGACAAGCGCAAAAGAGTGGCACGGCACGGGCCTCACACTGTCCATACGCCCGTCCACACGTCGTCCGTACGCGTGGGTACGGTCCAGGGACACGTCCCCATGGTGTCCATATGGCCGAGGAGGGGTAGAAGCGGCATTTCTCGCAGTCCGCACGTGTGGACAACATTTTCCAGTGGTTCATGCGTATGGACGGCACCTATCCATACGATCGGAGCGTCCACACGCGTGATAAAATCAGGTAAACTAGCATACGTCGGCCACATGGGTGCGCACGTATGGACGACGTATGGATTTATCGTATGGACACCGTATGAACATCACTTTTACAAATTAGGCAATTTCACACGTGTGGATTTAGCAAAAAAAGCGTCCATAGGGTGTCCGTACGCTGTCCACGCGTCGGACGGACGGTTTTCCACGCGTGCGAAAAGGCCAATAATTGGTAGGGAACAGGTAAAAATATCGAAATCTATGCCGTTCCCCGCCTGCAACACACGAACACGGAATCTGTCAGCACATTGGGAATCAAACCCGATATACCGACAGCCGGTACTTCGTCCTTGGGTGGAAGGTTACTCACCAGATATCTTAATTTTGACAGCAGACTAGGACCAGTTCAACAGGAGGTCTGAAATTACTACAAGAAATCAACCTGCGTAAACAATGCAGGGCAACGGAAGTCAACGCCGCCAGCAACGTTGCTGGCGGCTTCAGAAGCAGGACAGCGTCAACACGGCAACCTGCAAAAATACGAAACGCTGGTCAGTAAAGATGTTGGGAATCGAACCCAAACCGCCGGGCTGTAAAGAAACCCGCCGGTCTCCGAGCATCCCATAATTTTAGAAGGGCATGTGGGAAACACGGATGCCGCCAGCAGCATTGCTGGCGGCTTCAAAAAAGGCACAGCATACACGGCAACCTGCAAAAGTAAATCACTGCTCAGGAAAGAAGAATTCTTGGGAATTGAGCCCAAACCGTCAGGCGGAATGTAAAGACGCCCGACGGTCTCCAAATATCCCTATATCGCAGGAAACTAGAATCGGCTGCTGGCGGGATGCGGCTCATGTAGGAACATCGCAGGAAGCCCCCCCCGCCGGGTTCCACGCATGCACACGAAAACATGGTCAATATGAAATATCGACAAAGAACAGTAGCGCGTAAAAAAACATTAGTCAAACAAAAATACAAGCCGCTGAGACTGCAGGTAGGCGCAGGATGAGACCTTGAGGAAGAATGTGGCGTTTGCCAGAATATCATATCATATCATATCATATAATATCATATCCATTTGTGTCGGCGGGGGCACTGTCGGGGCCGCGCCGCGTGTCTCCCGATACTTGTAGGAGTGGTGAGATGATCTTGAATTGCGAGATGCGTAAATAATATATAATTCCGCATATCTTCGGGGTAAAATATGGAATTGTTACCCGTGTCTCTCGTTGTCGGTTACGACCGAACGGTCGAAACAATCCAAGGTAGGACTGCTGAGATCGGTAAACCTGTTATTAGAGCAGTTTTGCGACAAAATCATAATTGTAAATTCCGCATATCTTCGGGGTAAAATATGGAATTGTTACCCGTGTCTCTCGTTGTCGGTTACGACCGAACGGTCGAAACAATCCAAGGTAGGACTGCTGAGATGCTATCGTATCATGATTGGTCGGTATAACGCGAGCGCTCGACACAATCATGGTAGGACTGCTGGCATGGATGGAAAACAGCATACATATCTTCGTGGTATAAATTTGAATTGTGAAACGTTTCTCTCGTTGTCGGTTACGACCGAACGGTCGAAACAATCCGGGGTAGGACTGCTGAGATGCTATCGTATCATGATTAGCCGGTAAAGCGCGAGCCCTCGACACAATCCGGGGTAGGACTGCTGACATGGGCAGAAGATTTTCGAAAATTTTCCAACGGCATAATTTTTGAGGGACAGCTCCTGCGGTGTGGCCTGTTGATGTCACTTTTTTCCAGGAAACCTGTTTCGCTCCTTTAAGGGAAACGAAATGAAAAACAGCATATTTCTGAAAAAGCTGCGAAGCGTCGTTAATATAAACGAATCTTTTGCGACACGACAAATAAAATACCCCGTGCGACAAAAATGAGGGGCTACCGGTAGAATGTTGTCGACGTAATCGAAGAGAGACCAACGCAGAACGAACAGCGGCCATATGCGCACGATGAGGTCCAGTGGACATGGTCGCTGACCACTGACGGCTGACTGCAGAATCTGCGAACCCAAAATTAGGGTTCCCAAGCGAAAAGCGAATTTCTCGTAAAATTAAGCAAATCAAACGATGAAAGGGTCAATTTGGGGTAGATTCTCGCGGGGAAAACGTCGGTCAAGTCAAAAACGCCGTGCGGTAAACCGTTCTCCCGCCAAGAGCGGTGCTGCTGGCCAGATAGTCGAGAGCGCGTTTGGGTGCTTGGTGTGAACGTAACTTTCCGTAAAATTAACTAAATTATCGAGCGATGAAGAAGTCAAATTTGGGTAAAATTCGACGGGGAAAACGGCGGTGAGGTCAAAAACGTCGTGTGGCAAGCCAATTTTCCGGCAGCGGAGGCGTTGCTGGCCCGAGTGTTGAAGGCGTAAATGTCTGTTGAAAGTTCAGAGATGCGGCGAAATCAAAAATGCCGATGCGTAGGGGCGAAGGTCTCGTTAAACTCGGTTGAAGTTGGTCGAAAACTTACAATTTTCCGAGGTACGTGCGGAGGTTACGTGCAGGTTACGTGCGGGTTACGTGCGGGTTACGTGCGGGTTACGTGCAAGGTACCGTATCGGTTCCCAAAACGCGTATCGATAGTTTTCGATGTAATGAAGTTTGTTGTCGACAGATACCGATAACACTGCAAAACTTGTCGACAGATATGAATAACACCATTATTGTTGTCGACAGATACCGATAACTACACGAAAGTTGTCGACAGATACCGACAATAAACGAAAACTTGTCGACAGATATTGATATTCCGATTTTCCCCGATATATCGATATATCGGGGATATCGACAGCAAGTGATAAATTTGTCCAAATATGACCCCTACGCCGTTAATGTCGTACGGGTTAATCTGTGTTCGCTTGACTTGGCCTGATCCTTGTGCGACAAGAGCCGTGCTTGTAGAGCCCCTGCAGAATTTCCGAGCACGACCCATCCTGAATTTTCAAATCACGATCGACAAGCCTACTTTTCAAATTCCGAGAAATGCGAGCTCACACGAATACCGTGTCACAGTTCAATATTATGTCACGAATACTCCTTCATCGATACGGTTGAGCAAATGAAAACCCTAAACACCCCCAATTTGGGATCGATATGGCAATTGATGAATGTGCATGATGAATGAACGCCACGGATGGAATACTCGTAAGAAAAGCGCGCAAGATCGATCGCTCCGTGGGTGTTTCAAAGTCAACGCCAAGGCATGCATCCATCCACCGCCAGCCGCCACACGAGCCACTGTGCGGGATGCGCACGATCCGACATCCGAGATATCGATAGTTCCGATATCATCAAATGTTATCGATATCCTTCTCCACGAAATGTTGTCGACAGATACCGATAACACTGCAAAACTTGTCGACAGATATGAATAACACCGTTATTGTTGTCGACAGATACCGATAACTACACGAAAGTTGTCGACAGATATTGATATTCCGATATCGCAAAAAAGAGTTGTCGACAGATACCGATATCTCCGATATATCGATATATCGGATATCGGAGATATCGATACGGTGCCTTGGTTACGTGCGGGTTACGTGCGGGTTACGTGCGGGTTACGTGCGTGATCAAAGTTGCCGAGAAAAGGATGCCACACCAAAGATGGTGGACCAATAACCTGATAGAAAAGGCTAATATATATTATATATTAGACTGACGGAAGCACTAGCAGGGAGTGACACCACAATTCACTGCAGACTAAGATGAGATAATAAAATAATTTTGGGGTTTTATTATCACGGAACGGTACACACTCACATGGCACCTCGGGTCAAGGGGTGATCAGGGAGAGTGTGACTGCCCCCCACCTTATGGGGGGGGGGCTGAAAGTCTCATCTCACCTCAATTCCGCCCCCCATGAAGGCAAGGTTCATGGCAGTAAATTATGCGATGAAGGTCACCTCATTCACAGTTGTAACAACCCTAAAGTCATGATCTCGCACTCTACAATTTTAAAAATAATAATACACCCCTTAAGGTCCAACTTGCGCGAAATAGATCCCAAAAATTCAAAATATTCCATTTGTTGTGATTTTTTGAATTAAATGAATAAAATTGGCTAAAAAAGGGAGTACCCTACCCTTAAAGTGTTATCCGCAGAACTAATTTAAATTTAAATTTGACCGATTAGCATTACGACACTATTCTATTACGACCGGATAAGCCTGGCGTGGGATCAGGGATGGCATAACCATATGGCATGGCATATGGCATATGGCATGTGGCATTGGCATGCATGCGATCCAATGGCATGGCATCGCTGTGGCTATCCTATCGTATGGCAAGGGGAGTAAGTTCACGTCGTGGCTTCGCCCGAGAGTGTTTTTCAGGAATTCTGTTCCCCCCCTGCTACGCATAAATTTAATAATAAATAAATTCAATCCGAAATGCCCTTCGCTTGCCTATGGCAATGGCTAGGCATGATAGGCGCATCTCTATAATTATACAAAAACACCTATGGCAATCGAATGGCTCTTGGCTGTCGAAGTGTCGATGACGAATTCAATTGTCGATCCGGATGTGCGTGTTTCAAAATCCTTTGTGGCCTTCGTGCTTGCCCTGAAAACAAAAGGCAAAACACTCTCTCCGTGTCTGTAGATTTTCGTAAAACCTCTTCCTGACGTGCTGCAGACGATTCTCCCCTTTCCTTTTAATGAACAATGCGATATATTGCGGTGGCTGATTTTTCACACTTTTGAGTACGTGGTTTTTGTAGCTGTGTAACGATTCCGAGCTCGATGAAGTGCTACGGGAATGCGCTGTTCTTAGGGGAGTCTGCACAAGAAAAAAAACTGACGCAGCAGATCAGCTCTGGTGCGGTTCCTGCCGTCAGCCATGTAAGTGATGTCGACAGTTTCCTGAAAGGGGGAAATGCCGAGGGTAATAAGGCACAGTTGGATGAGACCTCGTCCGGTCTTAGTGACACCCCAAAGATGCGAACCATCCAAGAAATCATAGCGGAGAGACAAAACGGTGAGGCGATCCATCACGACAACACTAGTGATGATGAGAGCCCAAAAGCAGCACCCATTGACGTGAGTAACTATGGGAAGCAAGCTCCTCGAGCGACCGATGTGGTGGTGGACCAGGGCTTCAACGATGACGACAGCGACAGTGGACTGAGCCTTCCGGACTTCGGACCTCAGGATACGGCAGTGAACACTAGGGACGAGCCAGAAGGTGCGACCTTATAACCCGTGGAGACACTGACTGAACCCGTTAAGAAAACGATGTTGATGTCGTACAACTATGCATGCCACGCCATCACAAAGAGCCGCTTGGGTTAAAACTACCCGAGAATGCCAGGCTCCAGTTCACTGACCGTCTGCGGAGATGCTGTAACGCAGAAAGATACTCATACCCTTTGCCGACCTCTTCTTATCCCCGCGAAACAACCAACGTGGACGCGCAAAGTGCGAGCAGCGTGAGCGGTTTCAGTGTCGATCTCGGTGACGTGCAATGCAACTCGACGACGACGCCGACGAAGGTGGTCCGCCAAATCCACCTGCAAGCCCAGTCCCAACGCTGCAACTCCAGAACTGCCACGCGACTGGGGCAGAGATCCTTACAGACCCTAGCGTTCCCGTTGCCGCGCTCCTGTCCTCAGAAACCATCGCCTTGCTGGACAATACCAGCCATTTCCAGCTCCTGGAGGACGACACAGGCCGCACGTGCTGCAGCTTCAGGAGCAATCCAGCATACTCGCTCCATGCGGTTAGCTCGAAAGGGCTTCCCGAGAGGAAGCTCTTCGGATGGGAGGATCACAGTCACCGCCTTTCCCGGTGTCTCCTGGGAACACTCGCCCCTTTCATAGTCCTCCTCAAGGAGCCGGCAACCTCGAAGCCGCTAATGGAGATCAGTCGCCCTGCCCCTACGTACGTGCCGGCTCGCGCAGAACCCCCA
>LGRX02000425.1:0-29005 GCA_001247695.2 Cymbomonas tetramitiformis
AGTCATCGTGTCAGACTGTCGGCATAACATCTGAATCGAGAATGACGAATCGGAATTAGAAATGAGATCGGATCGGGAACTGAACGTTGAGCCGAAGTGTGACATCGGCTCTCGAGTGGTTGACCCTGCAACCTGAGTGACGAGTGAATAAGTAGAGCACTTGAGAAGTGTTTAGCCTTGAGAACTCGGAACCGAATTATCGTTTGTACCTCAATCTGGCCCTGATCCAGTATATTATAAAAATCCGAATTGTGTACCTTTGCACGTTCAATCAAAAACATATCTCCGAGCATCTGTCGTCGTGCCCCTGGCACAGATGCGGTGGTGTGCATCCCACACGTCGACCGAACATGGAATAAGGGATTTTACATGTCGACGGTGGCTGGGGGCTTGGAGGAATGCTAAAAAGATTTATCACAGATCGCGGTGATTCACGGGGAAGCCGATTTCCCCCCCACTGTATGGGGGCCTGCTTCTCCTTGCTTCACCCCTCACTGTGTGTGGCATGTGTCACCCGTGACCGTGTCTCCGTCACGTTAGCCTTCTCTAGTTAGACAATCCGTATGTCTGCCTTCCTAGTTTTATGCTATTCCGTTTCCGAGCACCCGGCACTGTGTGATTCTGTGACTTTACCGCGTATATATATCCATTATATATATACCCTCATATCACCCTTTCTGTCAGGTTATCGACCCACTTCACGCTAAGTGGTGTTTCGGTAGGCATCGGCTCGCTTTGGCTATTCGCCAATTCTAAAATTCCCTCTCACTCTAAAGTTCCTTCCGGTTTGAGCGCATTGAACGCAACCGATTTCCTTATTTCACATCGTGGGCTGCCTACCGTCAACGAGATTGGTTCTCCACGATTTCCTTCGGCCAAACTTCCTTCTTTCCCTCTTGTTCCTTCACCCTGGCCGGCTAATTCCTTCGGACTTACTTCGGCTTGAGTGTAACTACCTCATCCCGACTTTCTTGTCCAGCTTCGTGTGTTTCCTACCTTCTGTGATTGGTTTTACACGATCTCCCTCGGCCAAAATTCCCTCTTTCATTCTTATTCCTTCACCTTGGCCGGCTACTTCCTTCGACGTCCTTCAACGCTCTGGCCAGCAGCGCCTCTGCTGCCGGAAAACTGACTTGCCTTACGGCATTTTTGACGTGACCACCGTGTTCCTCGTCAAAAACTGGCCCAATTTGACTTCTCCATCGCTTGATTTGGTTAAATTTTCGAGGAGTTACGTTTACGCCTCGAAACCCTATCGACGCGCCTTCCAGATTTTGCAGCCGCGGGGATCATGACCTCGCTGCACCAGCGTACGCGTATGGCCGCAATTCGGTCTGCCCTGGACTCGCTTCGACGAGAACATCTCCCCTTTGACTTTGGTCTGGTGGTGCTTGGTGGTGCTTACGCACCAAGCACCAAACTCGAGTCCATCGCGTTCGCCATCGACAACGAGTGCTTTGACTCCTTCTTCGACTTCGTCCCTCCACTCCCTTCGCCCTCGCCTTGCACCCCACCTGTTCACCATCTAGTGGTATGTTGCCACGCCCACTTCGCCCCTCACCATCGTTCCTTTCGAGCCATTCCCAATGCGCTCAATCGCGCCCCCTTACCGCATTTTTCACCTTCCACCTCCCCAACCCCTTCTCATCGACGCATTCGCTCTGGTGGTGCCAGGCTACTTTTGGCTCTGGCACCGCACAGGGGTTGGTTATTTTGTCGCCTGGATGCCCCTCGACATCTTCGAGAACACCGCCGCCACCGCTCAGTGAAAGCACGATCACATCGCAACCAACTGCAGCCAACCAATTCTAGACTTAGCCGCAATTAGCTTACAGAGTTTCACCGCATCTTGCCAGCTGTTAGCTGGCTGCAATGGGCCCTTGAACTCTGACATTAAGTGTTCGGTTGTGAGGACTGAACCAGTCTCACAAGGGTGCAAGTAACACTTACAGGGAATATGGTACAGGGACCATAGGTTGATATCGGAATACTTTGTATACTGTCGGATATTTCTTTATACTTAGATGAACTTTCACTGTTTGAAGTTACAAGACACCAGAGGTCAGTGCCAATGTGTAACTAATTCAAAAACTGACATGAGAGCTTGTTCAGCTCTTTAAGTAGTAACATGTCGACTTGAATTCCCTCAGATCTCATCCGAATTCGACAGTCACATGCTCAGTCACTTCATGTTCACATATCCTCTGACAGGTCTTGTCATTTGGCCCTTGGGCTGTAGCTGCCAGTCATACAGTGATCTCTGCTCTGAATTACTGAATAGTCATAGATCTGATGATGTGGCAAGATCTGGGACTCTCCTGGTTTCCCTCCAGATCTGTGTGGCTGTTTGAATATAAAATGGTTCCCCCCCATTTCTGGAATGGTTTCCCACCAATTCTCTCAACCTGATCTGCTGTGGTTGCAGATGTTCAAAAAGTCACAAGCTGTCAGTCACCCTTGTCATACCTCGCGGTCATACTGGTGACTGCCCTACGTTTCTGGACGCGTGCAATACATCGTATTGAACACATATTGCATGCATATTGCACGCGTATTGACAATAAATGTTCAATACAATAAAAAATGTTACAATATGTGTGCAATATGCCAGCAAGCGCTCCAACATGTGTGCAACATAGTATTGCAGTGAGCCCTCATGTATTGGAGACATATTGAAGTCCTGATGCAGAGAGTTATTTCAATATGCCTTCAACACATGTGTAGTATAGGGTTGGAGACATGCACCATGCATGTCGCAAACACTATGAAGGCATGTTGCAGACATATTGCTCACATATTGTATACATATTGTAAGTCAACATTCAATATGTTGGATACACACTGCGGACCTACTGCATACGTATTGAACATGTAAATTCAATATGCTGTATATATATTGCGGACCTATTGAATATGTATTGAAACGGAACATTCAGTATGTTGGATACATACTGCGGACCTACTGCATACGTATTGAACATGCAAATTCAATATGTTATACATATATTGCGGACCTATTGCATATTGGCTACTACCCAAATTCATGGTCCTACCACAAGGACCAATGGGCAATTGCGGTTTCGATCACTAAATCGACTATTTGAGGCACAGGTAACATTTGCACATGATATTTATGAGTTAAATGAATTTTATTTCTTATAGCGGCGGCCCCCATGAGACTTTAGGTGTGTGGTTGAACGACACGCTTTAGGGGTGTAATTTCACCAAAAGCTTGAAGAAAATGGTGGTCCTACCACAAGGACCACCGTATTTTGAGTATTAGGAGTCACATGCGGGGCTCACGGTGATGCTCATGGTTATACATCTTGAGTTTATGACCAAATAAGATAACTGAATCGGTTACTTCGCACCCTCATCATCATTTCCGCTCTATTTCAGCATGGCGCATGTTCAACACAATGCAAATTCCGAATTTAGTGAATTTCGGACTTTAGAAATTGGCATTCATCCATTCTAAAATGTACACGCCAGTCGAAAAATAAGATATTTGGATGATGTTAGACTTTCAGAAATTCGCAATACATATATACTTGAAGATTTAATGTGCCGCACACACCAACCTTGCGATATATGCCCTCTAGCAAGCAATTATGATGGCTGGCTGGTCAGCTCGCGTGACCACTGTTTTAGGGGGGAAACCAACGAGCCAATATATTAGAGGGGAAGCCAACGAGCCAACGAGCCAATATGTGCATTACAACCGGGCCTACCGCCCAAATATGATTGGAACATATGTATAGGTTCAATTTGATGGTACCCGCGCAGGTGTAGTGTTGATATAGGATTGGTAAAAAATTATTGAAGATGAGTCACTAATTTGCCACATTTTGAATGTTCCAAAAAATCCGTTTTGAAAAATTTGAGTGTAGAGGTTTGAAATGCGTTCGTCATGGATATATGGGATGGATATAGGCCAAACCAGCGTTCAGATAAATTAATATAGGACCTATATATACCACCTTTCATTGGTTAGACACCACAAATCACGGGAGGTGGCCAATTAAATTATCGGAACAATGGTCCTCGTGGTAGGACCAAATCGTCGATTTGGTCCTACCACAAGGACTGCGGGGCAGTAGCCAATATGTATTGAAACGGAACATTCAGTATGTTGGATACATACTGCGGACATATTGCATACGTATTGAACATACAAATTCAATATGTTGTATATATATTGCGGACCTATTGAATATGTATTGAAACGGAAAATTCCGAGTATGTTGGATACATACTGCGGACCTATTGCATACGTATTGATTATACAAATTCAACATGTTGTATATATATTGTGGACATACTGCATATGTATTGAAATAAAAGTTGCCTATGTTGGATATATATCCTTTAGGCTTATAGCATACATATTGCACATTTGCAACATGCAGTGTGTTCACTATGTATCCACTGATGCGTATGCTATGCGAGATAAACAAAATAAGAATAGTAGGGAACACTCGAGCATCTTTACTACGATTAACATGCATCTAGCTAGGCACAAAGGAATACGAATGGGACTATCAAATTTTATCATACCAATACACAAAATAATGTTCTACTCGTGCACTTTCTATTTACAATACGCAGAATAATGTTCTACTCGTGCACTTTCTATTTACAAGATGCCAACCTAAAATCAATGTATTCATCTAGAACGCTTGACGGGATGCTTGAAGTTGACGTTGTACTCGAGGCGGTCGATTTTCTCCATCTCGCTTTGCTCCAAACCAACCGATCTAAAATGGAAAGTAAAGAGCCAACACTTAGTAAAAAAGCGGAAACGCACAAAAGAATATTCTATTGAAAACATAAAGGACTTATCAACCTAGAATGTTTGAAGGGATGCTTGAAGTTGACGTTGTACTCGAGGCGGTCGATTTCCTCCATTTCGCCCTCCTCGAAAACAGCCAATCTGAAAAGGAAAGTAAAGAGCCAACACTTAGTAAAAAGCGGAAAAGCACAAAATAAACCTTTATTGAAAACATAATTAACAACCGAGCAACCTCAAATAAATGCGAATATGAACGCGAGATGAAAACCTAATATGACTTCGCCCCGCGAACGTTTTCAGCGGATCTGAAAAACGAAACCAACCAACTAACGTTTAGTAAAGAAGAAAGAAATTAGCAGTCGTCAACGAAAGAAGCAAAGGAAAGTAACAGGGGGATGTGGAGTGAGTTGGGTTTGAACCAACTATTCCGAGTGCAAAGGACTCGCGGGAATTTCCCGTTCACTCCTAGTCAAAGTTTCACGCATGCCAAGTACGAGCGCGCGAAGCACACACAAAATGATACACACGCATAACCAAAACATGCACTGCAAACCAATGCCATATTGCAACCTGTGAGAATTAAAAATATCACAGCACGCAACTCACTGGCGAGGCTGCTGCAACACTGCTGACGGCGAACTGTGAAGAGAGCAATGACGTGAGTTTGAACTTTACCGTTCAGAAAAATCGAAGTGTTCAAAAACTTTCCCTGCCGTTCAGAAGTCACATCGGATCGACGCGTCATACGGCGGTTTAATTCCATATTCAGCAAAATTTTCGTGAGATAAATAGATATAAATTTCCATGAAGGATCTATCGGAAATTCAAGTTGTTTCTGTAATGGCTAGCCGTACGTAAACGAAAACCAGAATAGCTATTTAGCTTTTGGATTGCACAAGGCTTTTGAAATACTTGGCGCATGACAATTTTGCGAGTAACACGGTGACCAGGAACACAAGGCGCAACTTCTGTACGGAGAAAAAATGAGTCGACTACTACACGTGTCACAGAAGCCCGACCCCTACGGGTGGGGCTCCTGTGACGAGGTTGCCGTAGCAGCTGCGGGTCAAGATTTGAAAATCATCTTCAAAATCTGCTCCCTACAAAGTTTTTTAAACGTTCTTCTTCGCGTATATTACCTCACGAGGTTGTCCCAACTCACTCCGTTCGGATTCCTTGTGATTACCCTGGGTACCGCTCAAACGGAACCAATGTAACATGTGTTCCGTTTGGGTTCGTTCGTTTGAATTTGAGTTTGGATCATGCCTTTCAAACGGAGTAGGTGTAATAACCCTTCTCAGTTTAAAAGCACTCAAGGTGGTCGCTTTGCCAAGCGCAACACCCCTGAAGAATTGCAGATACAACGCGCACCGCTTCTCAGCACACATTTCAATGATCCAAATCACAATACCGACTTTGAGATCTCCAGAGCTCGTGCTGTGCATGGATGTCGTGCTGTGCAGAGTCGGAACTCATATGCTTCGTGATGCTTTCAGTGATGCAGATGTGGAAGACTATGTCGCCGCCACTGCAGAGTTTGCGCGGTTGCTGAATCGTTATTTCAGCACCTACGAAAACTATGCAGCAGCGTGCGCAGAGGAAGAGGTCGAACTTTCGACGTTCCCTTTTATGCCCTACAGTGTGAATACCTACGAGCATGCTTCTATTTCTCATAGTCTTGAGCACCTGCGCAAACACAGAAGCTTCATCAGGTACTCTTCCTGGGTTACAGAAGCTCTCAACAAAATCTGGAAGGATATCCTACTAGGTTATACAACAAATGGGGGAGGCTTTGAGCCGGTTAGTTTACAAGCGCTTCGAAAAGTTTTACGAATGACCAACCCACTCTTCAGGCAATGGAGTTTCAAGTATGCGGAAAAGCGATTGCGGGCGATAGGCGTCTGCGGCGGGTGCAAGTGCGAAAGAACTGAGGGGCATTGGAAGATATGTTCGTACCGTGAGGAAGAGCTGGATCTTGATGAGGGCGAAGACGATTAAAAATAGCAAACAGATCCTAGAGCGAGCGCGCTTTTCAGAGTACCTTCTAGAAGTAATATTCTTGAAAAGAAAAAAACGCGCGGTGTATATTATATTCTGTGTTTTTTTAAACTTCGTGTGCCAGCAGTGTGGTTTTTCCGTGTTGCTAAGTGGTTTTGTGAGCGAAACGAAAGCGAAAGCGCTTTATCGCCTGTTTTTTGACCTAATTACGTCGCGAAGACGAAATGATTTCTTTATTTGCTGTACTCTACGTAAACTGTCCGATTCGCAATTCGATAAATAATCCTGATCGTTGAAGCTCGATGTCATTGGGAATATAAATGTGTCACGAAAATCGTGTTCATCACAAAACTAAACCGTAGTACGTCATGCGAGCACGATCGACGATGACGACGATGATGACGATGCGATGTGTCAGACTTCAGTGAAAATATTACTTAAAATTATAGCGATATTATCAATTTCATCGTACTGGTCTAGTGGTTTCCCATCGATCTCATAGACTTGCGGTGACGGGTTCGAGCCCCATTGAAAGTTTTTTCGGTCCATACTGTGGGTCATTTCGGGTACTTCTTGAGCATTTTGGGGGTACTTCTTGAGTTACGATTTCGGCCGTTCGATTAACGAACGAGGGGTGCAGATTCTCCTAAAAATTAAAATTCCAAAATTGTTTCCCCGAAAATTGTTCAATCTGTTCAATACTACTGCAATACATGAGGGCTCACTGCAATACGTTAGCGATTACAGGCGTATTGAAATGGCGTATTGGAGATGGGTCGAAAAAGTGCCAAGTCAGTTTTGCGAAGATCCGTCTGACGTGGCACTGGCAAAGCTGACATCAGCAGTTTTCAATACATCTCCAATACGCCATTTCAATACGCCTGTAATCGCTAACGTATTGCAGTGAGCCCTCTTGTATTGCAGTAGTATTGAACAGATTCTCCTCTAAAAAGTTTTTTAAATTTTTGTAAAGGTCAATATGCGTGCAACCGCGTGCAACCGCCTGCAGGGCTCAAGGCAGGGATCACTTCAATACGTGAGGGCTCACTTCAATACGTGAGGGCGCACGTCAATACGTGAGGGCTCAAGACCTTGAGCCCTGCCTTTAGCCCCC
Source organism: Cymbomonas tetramitiformis (assembly GCA_001247695.2). Lineage (NCBI taxonomy): Eukaryota > Viridiplantae > Chlorophyta > Pyramimonadophyceae > Pyramimonadales > Pyramimonadaceae > Cymbomonas > Cymbomonas tetramitiformis. The sequence continues at coordinate 7,905 of LGRX02000425.1, forward strand.
CCTTTCAGTATGCTGCGGAAGTGTTGAAGTGAGCCCTAAAAAAGTTGAAAAACATGTTCTTCAATTATGGTGAGACTTGTTATATGGACTCAGGAGCTATATTTTGCGACATAGCTTGTGTGCGTTTTTTGTGGGGGGGGTCCGAAAACCTACTTTTGGGTTATTGCTTTACTTGAAAGTTCCTTCAGCATATCGTCAATATGTCCGCAGTATATGTCCAACATGTTACAGCATACTTGCAGTACATTTTCGAAGGGTGATGGGCGTGGTAAAGGGGACTTCAATGCAGTATGGTCCGAGGAGATCAAATTGTTCATGGTGAAAAGCGACCTCGCCATGAACGATCCCCTCAATCATCATCACCAAGTGATGCGGAGCGACATCGAACCGGCTTGCCTTCGGCTAGAGCCGCCGCCCTCGTCCAAGGGAAGGCGCCCCCCCCCGTACAACAATCTTCGTTAGCCAAGCGCGCGATGAGAAATCCCGCGCAAGGCGGGTGCTTAGCCGATCGAGAGCCGATCAAAGTCTTCCAATGCTCAGGAGGGTACATCCCTCAAACCCCCTCCCAATATCAAGCTCATATTCCCGGAAGGTTGGAGTACCGCGGAAGGCTTCCGCGACCCGGAGTATGAAACGATTACGAAGAAGGAACGCCTTTTGGCGTGGATTGCGCCTCCACATCTTCCAATATCTACGAGGGAACTGGAGTTGTCCGCGAGGTAGCACCCTTTCTCTTTCTTCTCGACGTTGAGGTTGTGTCTTTCTTGCTTCACAGGACTCTTTGCTACATGTATGCAACATGGTTACCATATGTTGCATACATATTGAGATTATATTGTAGGGATCCTGGAACACATTGCAGGAAAGTCGATGCGCACTATGTGGAAGTGGACACGGTATGGCATCATAAGTGGCTGCCAACGCGACTGCTCCCGCACGATTTCTCCAGATTGGCGCACGATTTATCTCCAGACAATACCGCGTGGCCGACTTGGTTACCACCTTCCGACATCTTGGAGCTAGAACCGGCAACGGTAACCTTTAAGGGGAAATCGTTTCGACTTGTTCCACCGGTGCCTAATTGCTTGCAACGGATTGTCGAAAGGATTCGTGGCATGCAAGAGGCAAGGTAAGGGACTCTCGCGGGGCATGATTTCCCTCCCACCATTCATCACGTGGCTCGCTGCAATAGTGTTGCAGTACGCTATCGTGATGGTTGCAGCATGTTGATGGGATGTTGAAAACATGTTGGGACGATATTGTGCAGAGATGCGGGCGAGGCGCCCCCCGAGGCGCACGAGGCCCAAAGCAAGGAGTCCCCCCCGCCGCCCAATGCCGAGGCACCCACGAGCCCTCCACTAGCCGGCGGGAGTGCAAGGTAAGGGACTCTCGTGGGGCATGGTTTTCCTCCCACCATTCCTCACGTGGCTCGCTGCAATAGTGCTGCAGCACGCTATCGTGATGGTTGCAGCATGTTGATGGGATGTTGAACACATGTTGGGACGATATTGTGCAGAGATGCGGGCGAGACGCCCCCCGAGGCGTACGAGGCCCAAAGCAAGGAGTCCCCCCCGCCGCCCAATGCTGAGGCACACTAGAGACGGGGACAGAGGGAAAGTGACAAGCCAGTGTTTCGTCCGCGCATCCTTCCCCAAGAATGATGCCGATGCCGATGACGAGTGGGAGGACAGGTACGACCTCAACCACCAGTTTGCATGCTTCTTTGCCTTTTCGTATATCTCTGCAACATATATGCAATACGTCCCTAACATATTGAGGGTATGTTGTACGTATATTACAAAAACATTGAACATTTCGTGCGCAGGCATGGTATCATCAACGCCATTCTGCGGGTTAGCATTGGCGGTGTGCTCTACACTTTTTTAAAGTGTGATTGGCTACCCGTGCCCACGGAAGCTCAGATCGCAAGCTTCAAGCTGAAGAACTGCTCCATCCTCGGCGTGGACAAGGTTACTTACTACACCTTCAACCCATGGGACACCTCCAAGTACACTATGGACAACCGAGAGCCCTACCTACTGGCCAATCAAGTCCAAGCGCAAGTAGTGATAGTCAAACACCCTGCATGGATTCAGCGGTGATACTTGATACGAGCGACCGCAATATGGAGAAACTTGCACTCGTTGATAGGCCCGTAGGTAGTGATGGTCACTTTGACACATGCGGGAAGTGTAGAGTCGGTGGCGAGCTCCTTCTGTGTGAGAGGGCAGGCTGCAAAGAGGCTATGCACGTGCGATGCGCAGGGCTCACCGACATCCCCACTGGAATGTGGTACTGCAGAAAGTGTGATGACGCATAGTAGTGCCTCTGTACACATTTAATATACCTGTAATATACCAGATACGTATTGCGGACATATTGTAAGTATTGTGCAATATGTGAGCAGCAGGGGGGTCTTACCCCTTTACCCCATGCAGTCATGTGTTGCATAATTCACTCTGATTGTAGACATATTGCACATGTACTAAAGATATTCTGCATGAGGGAATGTTTCAATATGTGTTCAACACATATATTGCAAACGTGTTGAATGATTCATCTGATTGTAGACATATTGCACATGTACTAAAGATATTCTGCATGAGGGAATGTTTCAATATGTGTTCAACACATATATTGCAAACGTGTTGAATGATTCATCTGATTGTAGACATATTGCACATGTATTGAACGATTCCTTATGCGTGAATGTTTCAACATGTGTTTAACACATGTTCAGTACGTGTGTTGCAGGCGGTTGCAGACATATTGAACACCCCTCCAATCGTTTTGCCTTATTTCAATACATCGGGGCCCCAATTCAAAAAGCCCCCCAGAACCGACTTCTGCGATACGCGTCCAAATGCCGTGAAAACTTGTCCCCATAACGCTAGACCCTTCCTTAGATGATACCAAGTGCTAGTGGGTGAGTCTGACACCATTTGGGTGCCCATGCTAGCATACTCATTTTCGCTGTGTCCAGGCTGATCGCGGTTCAATAGTTTGGCCAATATGTTACACGTGTATTGGAATGTCCAGATATTAGCATACCGTCTTCAATATGCCTCCAATATGCCTCCAATACGTGTTCAACACGTGTATTGAACCCGTCTAGAAACGTAGGGCTGTCACTGGTGCTGTCACTCGTCATTCAGACACGACTGTCTCTCGTCTGACTCGCGATACACCCTAATACAACTCTCCCCCCCTTTGCGGCGCGCCTACGTCCTCGCTAGGCTGTCCTGCGTGCTCTTATGTACATAGTCAGGGAAGGTTAGCATGCACTTTGCGACAAGATCGGGCTGCTAAGCCCTCGGTTCTCGGGTCCGTGCCCCCCAGTCCTCGGGTCCGGGTCCCCCTTACGGTTCTTGGGTCCGTGCCCCCCAGTCCTTGGGTCTGGGTCCCCTTCCGCAATCCGGGTTCGCCAAGGCGCTTCACCGTCTCACGCTGCCAACGCTCATCAGGTTTGGCAACCTCAGCACTACCAGATCACGGGTCTTCCGCGGCCATTGCGCCCCGTGGCTGACCAGCCTCGGTATCTTGAGACTCGCACATGTCAGTCCTCGCTGTCAGCGTCGAGATGAGGTTCATTACCGCGAGTGCGCTCTCCTCCTTCATGCGCTCGTTCAGCTTCAGTTCGCAAAACAGGTGGTACAGCAACGCACGAGGTATTGCATATACCGCTTGGGCTGAACCCATACCGCGGGTGTTAGCCGAGGAGATGCCCCCTTGGGACGTGTTCTCGTGCCTTCCTAGCATTGCTCGCGCAGGGCAGGGAGTCGTGTGGGTGCACTGTAACAAAGGTACTGAAGGTGCCGCATTTGTCCATATGTGAGTTGGCTTCATGTACGGTGCGCCATACTTACAATAGGTGGTCAACAGTGGCTCTGGCAGACCTTTCATTACGGCGCGCGTGTGCAATCCTCGCAGCGTGTCGCCAGCTGGGTTCTCTATGAAGAAATACGCAGGATCGTAAAACTCAATGATCTCCCTGGTACGCCGCACGCGCCTGTCCGCCAGCTTCAGATCTGGAGCTCCTAGTGTCTTCGCCTTGCTGTACTCCTTGCAGGGGGGGCTGGCCCAGATGACGTCGAAATGATGCCGCGGGTAGAGCTTGTAGTTCCAGTGAAGGATGTCCTCCGTGCACGTGGCTTGCCACTTGGGTAGGATGTCCACTGTTACCACCTCGCAGTCCCTAAACTGACGTTGGAACTGCTGCTCCACTGAACCGGTACCGCAGAACAACACCAAAATCCTGACTGGGTGCTGCACTCTCGAGAGGTGGGGCTGATAGGCCCGGCTTTGGCTACTGCTGCGGACTGTTGGGGTGGGAGGTCTCATAGCCATCAACTGTGCTCGCTGCTCCTCCTGACCCTTATGAGTCTCCCTTCGCCTCTTCTCTGGAGCCTTCTTCAGCCTTTCCTCCTCAGCCTCGAAGATTCGCAGAGGTTCTAGCCTGCCCCCTCGCCCTTCCAAATCCTCCCGGGTTCGCCACTGGCTGTGACTGTGCGGAAGCCCTTTCCATTATTTTGGTTAGCCACTCCTGCACTGTCCCACCAGCCTTTCCACCTAACCTCCTGAAGCGAGTGCTGATGATGCGTTCCACCTCACGCTCCCTCTGACCCTCTACCAAGACTGGTGGTGGTGCCACTTCCTCCCGCCTACTCACGAAGTGCTTGGCTCCCGAATGAACTGGGGTGAGCCGATCCGCTGTGAACACGTCGTGCACTTTCCAATGCACGGGTAGCTCCAACCTGTACGCTGACGGGGCTCCACGGTCCTGCTCTGGCAGCTCTTGCTGCCTGTCGCTGTACAGACATTCTACTACACGTAAGGGGCCGTGCCTGAGCTTACGCAGCTTTGGCTTCACCCCCCGTTCTCCAGGCAGAGTCAGGTGCTGACCATCCACCCATACTTGATCATTCACCTTAATGTGCTGCAGCCGGTGTCGTGCGTCGAACTGCTCTATCATACGCTGCTGAGCCAGTTGCAAACCTTCTCGTGCCGCCTGCAGCTGCCGCGCGAACTGCTTGGCCAGTTGGTGAGCGGTACCCTGCTTGTCCGCTGCTGTGCGACCGCCCTTCCTCCTCTTTGCACCTCCTTCCAGACCTGCGTTCATGAAGAGGTCCAACTGGGTCGCTGGTGCATGTCCGTACACCAGTTCGAACGGTGAGAACCCTGTCACTGCCGATTTGGAGTCGTTGATGGCGTACTCCACCGGAGTCACCCACAGGTCCCAATCCTCCTGGTTCTCATCAACGTAGCAGCGCAGCATACGCTCCACGGTGTGGTTACTGCGTTCCGCTTGCCCATCGCTCTGAGGGTGGTAGGGAGTGGTGCTAGCTACCTTGACGCCCATCAGTCGCATAAACTCCTGAGTCATGGCGTCGCGAAAGCGGGGGTCTCGGTCACACACTATCTTCATTGGAGCTCCGTGCAATCGCCATACTGCGTCCATGAACAGTCTTACCACTACTTCTGCGGAGCTGTCGTTGTAGGTCATTGGCACCACGTGTACCATTTTGCTCAGCTTGCAGGTGAAGGTAGTGAAGGCGTTTACTCCTCGCTGAGTCATCGGAAGCCCGGTTACGAAATCGATGCTGACAACCTCCCAGAGCCTGCTTGGCACTCGATGCGGTTGCAACAGTCCCATGGGATACCCTTGTCGCGGCTGGGTCTGCTGACACGTCACGCACGTCTTTACCCATTCCGCTATATCTAGGTCCATTCGCGGCCACCAGAAACGTCTTCGGACCCGCTCCAGCGTCTTGTCCCTGCCGGTGTGGCCTGCGGATGGTGCCTCGTGAGCTTCTCTCAACACTAGCTCCCGCAAGGGCGAGTCCGGTGCCAGCACCACCTGGTAGCGCCCTTCAGCCACTCTCCAAATGATGTCGCTTACCAACCGGAAATGCTCTGTGCGATGATGCTGGGTATTTAGCAGCTCCTGCTTCAGGGTCCTGAGATATTCGCTGCGTCTGTGCTCAGCTCTCAGCGCTCGCAAGAACACTCCTGGCTCCACTGTTCCCGACTTGTCTCTGACCTTTTTTGCTGCTGCTCCGGAGAGCGTGACTGCTGGTTGCGCTGTGGGTCTCTCGCGTGGGGCCAGCTTGCTGGATGGCTTCTGCGGCCTGGCTATCACTACTAGCACTGGCCATGGGATTGGCAGTTCCTGCAGAGCTGCGCGGTGACCTCTCTCCTCTCCAGGTGAGGTAAACAGTCTGTTGGGCTCACCATGCTCGTTCACCCTTGGGATGACTTCTACGATCTCCAGGCCAAATTCACGTAGCAACGGTCGCCAACTCGCCTGAGGGAAGTCGGGCAACAAGAACAAGGCGGCTGTGTGGCACGGGTCCTGCTTTGCTTCAGATGCATAGTGTCGCAGAATGTCCTCAATGCTCACGTTGGGGTCTGAAAAGGGGGGGTTGCACCAGACGATACGACCCCTCCACTGCTCGTTCAAGCAATCAGTCCAGAATGTGCTCACCTGTCGGTTCTGACCCATAGCGTCACAGCACGCATCCACCTGGAATGGTCCTCCCAGTGCTCGAGAGTACTTGCTCTGCAGCCTAGCGAACTCCGAGGAGATCAACTTCCAATCCTGCTTGTCCACCAGCGGTTCTCCAGGTCGGATCCTTGGGCTTGCTTGCTGCTGCTCTGCTGCTGTCGCTGGCGGTTGTGCTGCTGGTTGCTGCACTGCTGCTGATGGCTGCTGCTGCTCCGCTACTGGCTTCTGAGCTACTGTTGCAGGCGGTTGTGCTGGGGGTGTCTCTGACAGAACGGCTTCTGCATCCAAGGGAGACGCTGGGTCATCACCTGTTGCTGATTGCTCTGCTGCTGCCGCTCTAGTAGTTACGCCCGCAAGGGCAGAGACTGCCGCCATCGTGGCCACTGTGTCCATGGCGTCGCGCCACAGGTCGGGGGTCTCCGCCCACCACAGTCCATTAAGCTGCGTCAGCTTCCCAGTTACCACAGGAGGGTTCACTGGAGGGTACTCCTCGTCCTCCTCGTCTGCTGAACTGAACCCCGCGTCCAACGGAGAGCTAGGGTCCTCCTTCCCCATCTTCTTCTCCTTTACCGCTGCGTTCACCTCAGCCTTAGCTTTGGTTACTTCTGCTGGGTTCCCCTTAGCTCCCGCTGCTCTTCGGCCCTCTTCCGCGGATACAGGCTGGTCGGTGCTCGGGTCCACATACCCCGCCTCCTTAAGCCCGTCTCGCGCTGTCGTCTGCACGTAGTCCGGTCGGCGAGAGGCCGCGTCCGGCACCACCAGCGTGCGCCCTGGCACGTGCTCCATCGCATGCACGCCCACCTCCACCAGGTCCTCGTACCACCTAGCCTGGCGTCGGCTGAGCTCCCGTCCAGGTGCGAATAACCACTTTAGAGGAGCATGATCCCCCATTAACCTGAACTCCGTGAATATCAGGTAATGTCTCCAAGTCTGCGTAGTGCAGTGGTGGATGGCGGCTAGCTCACGCTCACCTGCGTGGTAGTTCTGCTCAGCAGACGAGAACTGCTTGCTCTCGAAGGCGATCGGCTGCAGGCCCTTCCCCAGGTCCTGCATCAGTACCCCAGCCAGTGCCACCGCACTAGCGTCCGTCTGTACGACGAATGGACTGGTGCCATTGTGAGCTGCCTTCTGATCTGGAAGGATCAACGTAGGGGCTGTGGTCAGCGCGTGCTTCAACCGTTCGAATGCTCGCTCCTGCTCTGGGCCCCACTCCCAGGGCACTAAGCTCTTGGTCAGCTTGGTGAGCGGGTGCGCCAGGTCAGAGAATCCTTGGATGTACCGCCTGTAGAACCCAGCTAGTCCCAGGAACTGTCTCACGTGCTTGACCGTCTCCAGCTTGGGCCAATCCCTTACTGCTGCGATCTTGTCCTGCTGGGGTCGGCATCCTTCACGATCAATTACATGCCCGAGGAACCGTACAGAGCGCTTGAAGCACCGCAGTTTTGATTCCTTCAGCCGGACTTTGTTCTGACGGCAGACCTCCAGCACCTGCTTCAAATGATCGAGGTGTTCAGTTGGATTCTTACTGAAGATCATGATATCGTCCACGAACACCCTTACGAATGGGAGATGTCCTAGGTAGCTCTGCATCATACGCTGCCAGCAAGAAGGACTGTTTGACAACCCCATGGGCATAACCAGCCACTCATAAGCTCCGAACGGCGTGGTCATCGCTGTCTTCTCGATAGCGTCCTCCTCCATGGGCACCTGCCAGAATCCCCACAGAGCGTCCGCGGTGGAGAAGATAGTCGCTCCCTGGAGGTCATCAATGAGGGACTGTACGTCAGGGAGAGGGTAACGGTCCTTCACAGTGATCTCGTTGATCTGGCGATAGTCGATCACCAGTCGCAGCTCCTTGGGGTTGGAGGGCTTGGGCACCATCAGGACTGGACTGCCCCAAGGTGAAGACGAGGGACGGATGTATCCCTTTGCCAAGAGCTCGTCCAGTTGCCCACGAAGTTGTCGTAACTCCTCCATGGACAGCTTGTAGCACCTCTTGTGCCGTGCGCCATCACGGTACTCGGGGTCCACGCGCAGCGGCGATTTGTGGTCGCGGTCCACGACGCCCTTGGGAAGCTCCATGCCCACCACGTCCTGGTACCACTGCTTCAGCTTCACCAGCTCGTCCAGGATCCATTGTGGTACCTCTGCGTCCTCCTCATCCTGCTTAGCCTCCTTGGTCTCGCCTTCGTGCTGCTTGACCTTGCCATCCGCGCCGCTGCTCTGCTCTTCACTAGGTGTCGCTGCAGCAGCTGGTGCCTCTTTCCTGAAACAGCTATACCCATCTTTGCTTTGCCCTGCCTCAGCTTCTATAGGTGCTGCCAGTACTGGCTCGCTAACTCTGCGCGATCTCCTGTGGTTCACCCCTCTGCTCCTCCGTTGCTCCTGCTGCAGACGCAGAGCCTGCCCTGTTTTCCACAAACAGTATGCCTCCTCTTCCCACTCAGGTTCCAATTCCTCCGCGTGGTGCTGTGCAGCCTGCTCCCTGCGCTCTCGTGGAAGCATCTGGAATGCCTCCCATCTGGCCCTTGTGGGGTAAGGTCCCCAGTCTCGCACAGCGGGTTGCGCTGATGTGGGGCACGTCGCCGGTCGCAGAGCACACACCTGCTCCTGAGCCCAGTCCTCCTGCTCTGTTGCATCTTGTTCAGATTCAGACGAACTGCTGTCGGAGATTAGGGTGGCTATGCTTGCTACTGTGCTGTCGCTGTTGCAGCCTTCCTCGTCAGAGGTAACTTCCCCCCCCCCTTTGCCTAGCGTTGTCACCCTCTGCTTCCGATGATGAGGATGAAGATGACTCTGATAGGGCTGCAGAGGCCTCTAAGGGAGAGTTGGGGTCGTCGGTGGCCTCCATTTTAAATGTGCCATCTGGAGCCAGATACATCAGGTACGCCTCCTCGCCGCTATTCTTCAAGGCTCGCAGGTCCTTCCTGGCTTGCTTAGTACTGATAAGCTGTGCCTCTACCAGTCCCATGGCCTGCCCAGACCCTGTAGATGACGACCCTGGATTGCATCCCGCAATGACTACCTTCTGTGACCCATGGCCAAACCGCACACTCCCATACTGTGCGTAGTCAAAGGTGATCCGCCGCTGAGCTCGTAACCAGTCACCCCCCAGCACCACGTCCACTCCCAAGGATAAGGGCATCACTCGCAGAGTTACCTGCTTGGCATAACTTCCCTTCCGCGTCTCCGCCGTGAGCTTGGGTCGAATGCAAGAGTTGGCGTCGTAGACTGTGCCATCTGCAACCTGCACCCGCATTGGTTTCTCATGGACTGATGGTTGAAGCTTGAGCTTCTTCACAGTCTCTAGGGATGTGAAGCTGGAGGAGGCCCCGGTATCGATGAGGACCTTCACTCTCACCTTGCCAATCCACGCCCAAAAGATCATGAGAGTGGGCCCGGACGCATCCATGGCAGCTAGCACATGTTCGTCCAGCCACTCTCCCCAACGCCCCGCCCCCGCGTCCACGCCTATGTCCGGCCTGATGCTGGCCAGTTTGTGCAAACCTGGCTCCACTTCCCGCGGGTTCAGTTCTTCGTCAGAGTTGTCGTCGGGTAGGTGGTAAGTGCCTGCCTCCGCTATCAGGGCAGTCCAGCGGGCAGACCTGGTGATGGAGTCTTCCGGCGCTGGATCATCTGGCCAGGGTGCTGGTCTGGCGGTCGCCGTTTCCCTGCTCGCCTTCACCATCTTCCTCAGGTGCTCTATGCGGCCCTTCACCTGTACCATGGCACTCCTGACTCTGTGCTGATGCACCTCTGCTTCCCGCCGCCTGCTCGTCAGTGTCCTGGCTGCCTCCCACGCTGCTGGTTTGTCACGTTGCACTCGCTGTTGTGCTCGCGACAGCGGCGGCGGCTTGGCACGGTCCAGTCGTCGTCGCAGCGCACGTCCAAAGAGCTGCCGGGGCGCTGCCTCCTCCCTGAACCTCACCCTTCTGGCACCTGATGGCTGCAAGGCGCGCTGGTACACACCTTTTGTGCACGGGTGTCCCTGACTTCCTTGCCCGAACAAAGGGAACCTGATTTGTACCTCTGTTGGGGTGGATGCCTGCGCTGGTGCCACCTCTGGTTCCATCTCGCTTGGAGCCACCACAGTAACCGGGTGAGTCCGCTTCAACCACCTCACAGCTCGCCTCAGCTTCTCGGTTGCCTTTTGGGCTGGTCCCGGGCCATACCTCATCCGGTGGTCTTCTCTGAAATGGGTGTTCCACCGGTAGGGCTGGCTGTGTCGCCCCCTCACAGACCTCTCCTCCAGAGGCCTGGTCCCGCTCCTGTCGGCCTCAGCAAGGGGCGGAGTACTCCCCCTGCTGGCTCCGGGACCTATGCCTTGCGACCGGGAGAGGAACTGGCCCCCGCGGCCTCTCCCTCGCCAAAATCTGAACCCCTCTCCTGCGCGATGACTGCGAACGTCTCCTCCATAAGTTCCGGGCTTGCGCCAGAGTTCTCCAGGGTCTCGAACGCCTCATCCCAGATGCACTTTACCCATGCAGCTTTCTTCTGCTGGTCGTGCTGCTGCGGGCAGTCCCTCGCCAAGTGCTCCTTAGATTTGCATTTCCTGCAACCAGTGTACGTAGACGATCCAGGCAGCTGCCTGCCCTCCACTTCTGCCGGCGCTGTCGGTAGCGCATAGCACTGCTCCACGTGCTCATCGAGGCACTCAACCAGCGCAGCCACTGGAAAGGGAGACTGGTCCCTGGCTGCCTTCAGTCCCACCGGATCCCGTCGCTCCTCCAATGTAGCCTGCTCCACGTATTTGCGCAGTAGTTCCGCCTCCCACCCAGCTGGTCCAGTTGACTGATGAAAGTCCACCTTGCCCAACAGCTCATTATGAACCCTCGCGTGCAACTCTGGTGTTAGTCCACTGAGGAAGATGCCGGGTAACGAGGCTCTGCTGACTGGACCGGTGACTCCGTGCTTATGCAGGGATTCCATCAGCTCAAACGCTTCCATTAGAGCGTGGTGGAAGGTCCGCGCATTCCTTCCTGCGTTCTTGCCCGAGGCCTGCCGAGACCGTGACAACATGCTGGGTAGAATGCTAAGGTGAGCGTCGCTGATGCAAGATCGAGCGAGGGTGCCGATCAGATCGTCCAGCGTATTCATCTGATTGGTTAGAACCTTCTGGTTTAGCAGCCCTTGGACTGATCCTTCCACCCTATCTCTGATGATCAGACGCAATTCTTCGAGACGGTGGTGACCGTGGCTTCACTTCCATCGGCGTCCTCGTTCATCTTCTTCGTGGCCAGCGCTCTCTTCACCTGCGGCTCCTTGAAGTAATCTTGCAGCTCCCTCATCAGAAGTTTTAACGGTTGCAGCAAATGACCAGATGACTTCTCTCCCGCTGTCTGATCTAGAGGACACGTGTACGTAGTGATGCGCTCCCTTAGCTTCCGTAAGGTACTCAGGAGTCTGTCCTCTGCCTCCAGCTTCTTCAGCTGTGTCTGCTCCAACCGCGCTGGATCGGTCTCTGACCGCGGTGGAGGTTCACGTTCCTGCTCGGACGCGTCTCTGCGAGGCGGAGGTCCACGTTCCTGCTCAGGTGCGTCTCTGTGGGGCGAAGGGTCTGGATCTGGCGGGGGCTGCTGATCACTAGTACTCCGCGGCTGAGACTGTGGCGTTGTCACATCGGGCGTGGGAATGATGGGCAGCTGAGCTAAGGCTCCTGTCCAGGGGGGTTTAGTGCACTCCTGACAAAGAGGCACCTGCACACAGGTCCGGTTGGAACCCAACATCACATCCCAGATTAATCCGGGAGTGACCCGGATCTGGCCCTCGGGCGATCGCAGTAAGCGACCACACCGGACACACCCTGCGCCTTCGGGTACCGGGTGACCTGTGTCGCTGATGAGCTGCATCACTGGACCGGGCAGGGTCTCACGAACTCTATGGTTCTTTGCGTGCCCATAACTCACAGCTAAGTTGGAATACTTTGCTGCAATGGCGGTAGCTTCTTCTACCCCCGAGTTGTGCACCCTCACGTGGTCCCGGATACCTTGTTCCACAGTGATAGGCACTGAAGGGTATCTCCACTCCTCCAAGGCTGCTGTCTCCGAGCCCGAAGGTTGTGCTGAGGATACTGAACTCGACACTCCTCCTCCTGTCCCCGAGGTCTGCGCTGTGCTGGCTCCAGTGTGGTTATGCACCGCCAATTGCCATGCCTCATCCTCACTCAGCGTTGGATGTAGGGCTTTGGTGTGTTCGTACCACACCAAGTCTGTGTCCTTCGGTGTGGGGGAACGCACTGGCAACGGGTGAGGGGTACTCCTCTCCTGCAGCACTGTCCTCTGGGCAGCCATCATAGCTTCCCACCCCTCTTGCTCCCAGTGCACGTCTTCCCCTGCGGCCTTCGCACTGGCTATAGCCCGCTGTCTCTCCGCAGGCAGACACTCGAAGGCCTGGTCTCTAAGAGCCTTGTCCTTCAGCAGGGTTTTCACCGCCATCTCTGGCGTCAGGGAGTGGTTCTCCTCAGCCGCTACAGCAGCCCTAGCCTTTCCCTTCTCCTCAGCAGTGAACTTGCTTCGCTTCTTGGGCTTCTTGGACTTCTTCTTCTTCTTCTTCTTCTTGAATCTTCGCCGCCCTCTGCTCCGCTCTCCACTGTCGTCACTGCTGCTGCTGCGGTATCTGCGCTCTCGCTCTGGCGATACTGATTTCTCACTGAGCGACGATTCGCTACCGCTGCTGCTGCTGGGATCATCCTCAGGGGACCCCCGCTGGGCCGGCTGGCTGTTGCTGGGTGCTGCCACCAATGATGCTGACTGATCTGACGGAACCTCAGGGAGCACAGCAAACCTGTTGCTCTGAGCTGGGTGCTCATCTCGTCGGTTCAGAGGTCGTGCTCGTCCGAAGTTAATTCCCGCAAAGAACTTAATGGGAATTCCTCCTTCGTGTCTGAGAGCCCCATGTCTCAACATGCGAGCGTACTCCCTCGAGCTCACTTGGTCCTTCAGGTCCTGCAGATTTGTCACAGTGGCTGCGTACAACTGCAAACGGCCAGGCTGGGTACGTGGTTCATTATTAAACCAACGTACGAGTGTCTCTCTCTCCTTCCTGGTAGCTGCTATCAACTGCAGCCGAACTGGGGTGCTCCGCTGAGATCCAGCGCTCTCCCCACTATGGTCGCTCCAGAGGGAATTGTCGTCCTCAGTCCACTTCAGTATCCTCACCTTCTGATCTGGCCCTTTCCTTCTATGAACTCTACCGAGAACATCTTGCTCAGACAATCTTCCTGGGCCTTTATGCTGGGGTCTGGTAAAAGATCGGGATGACGTACTGGCTGCAGGTGCTGAGGTTGAGCCACTGACGGGTGCAACTGGGTCCGGTTTGTGAACTGGCAAGTCCGCAGGCTGTAACCCATGCGTCTCTCTCAGCTGTCTGACCGAACGCACTCCTGCTTGCAGTTGCGATCCATGAGCCTCCAACGCAGTCACTAAGCCTGGACTGACTAGGTCACCTGACGCTGGCATCGGTGCTGGAGGGTTACCGGGTGCTGGCAGCTGGGGAAACACATCCACGTAACTGAGCTGAGCAGCGCTCGTGTGAACCGCTGGAACGACACCCACATGGACTACCGGGGCAGCGCTTGCCAAGGTTGCTGGAGCAGCGCTTGCGTGAGCGGCTGGGGCGACGCTCGCGTGAGCCGCTGGGGCAGCGCCTGCGTGGGCCGCTGGGACCGCGCCTGCGTGCGCAGTCGGGGTAGCGCCTGCGTGGGCTGCTGGGGCAACGCCTACGTGAGCAGCTGGGGCGACGCTTGCGTGAGCCGCTGGGGCAGCGCCTGCGTGGGTCGCTGGGACCGCGCCTGCGTGCGTAGTCGGGGTAGCGCCTGCGTGGACTGCTGGGGTAGCGCCTGCGTGGGCCGCTGGGACCGCACCTGCGTGAGCGGCTGGGGCGGCGCTTGCTCGGGCAGCTGAGGCAGCACCTGCGATGGCTCTACTGCGCTGAATCAGCAGCTCTGTGCGCTCCGATGATAACCTCCTGGTTCGTTCTGCGCGTCCCTCGCTAGCTGCTGCTGCTGCTGGCTGCTGCTGGACCCCCCCTGGCGTTGCTACCGCTACGCTGGCCCCTGTCGCTGGTGTCGCAGAATTTTGGCCAGGGCCTCCGGCGGCCCCTGTTGCCATGGGGACCCGATCCCCCATCGTCGGGCAAGACACTGCTGCGCTGGCCCCTGTCACTGACGTCGCAGAAAATTGGCCAGGGCCTCCGGCGGCCCTTGTTGCCATGGGGACCCGATCCCCCATCGTCGGGCAAGACACCGCTGCGCTGGCCCCTGTCACTGACGTCGCAGAAAATTGGCCAGGGCCTCCGGCGGCCCCTGTTGCCATGGGGACCCGATCCCCCATCGTCGGGCAAGACACCGCTGCGCTGGCCTCTGTTGCTGACGTCGCAGAAAATTGGCCAGGGCCTCCGGCGGCCCCTGTTGCCATGGGGACCCGATCCCCCATCGTCGGGCAAGACACCGCATCGCTGGCCTCTGTTACTGACGTCGCAGAAAATTGGCCAGGGCCTCCGGCGGCCCCTGTTGCCATGGGGACCCAATCCCCCATCTTTGGGCAAGAAGTGGTAGGCGCAGGTCCCGAAGTCAATAACGCAGACAAAATCGCTGGGTCAGGAGCACCGCCCTGCGTAACGTCAGTAAAGAACACTGCAGGAGATACTGTGCGGGAACCAGCGCTGAGCTGTGAAGCCAGCGGCAAGGGTCCTACTGGCGTTGGTTCTCCTCCCCCCCCCTCAGGGCTGGTAGATCCTGCAGGGTTGACAGGGCCCGGGTGCAAGGGTGCCTGTCCAGAAGCAGCAAGGAAAGCAGGTGTAGAGGAAGGCAGCACCGGTTCAGGTGTGAAGGCACCGAAGGGAACCGATGACACGGGTCTCACTGCCACGGAAGCAACCGGCACCTGCGTTTGCCATAGCGATCTCGGCTGCAGTTGGTGTTGGTGCGGTTGCTGCTGCTGCCAAAGCAGTTGTCGTTGCAGTTCCAGTTGCTGCTGGTGCACGAATTGCTGAAACTCCAGCTGCTGTGACGTTTGCGGTTGCAATTGCGACTGGCTCACAAATTGCTGTTGTGGAAAAATCTGCTGTTGCGGCGTCTGCGGGTGCAATTGCGGCTGGCCCACAAATTGCTGCTGCGGTGTCATCATTAACCCGGCGTCGAAAGCAGCACCCGGAGGGTACGCAGCAAATTGTCCGCTGTAGTCGTACGGAAACGGCGGAAAGCCAGCTGTGTGTTGTACGGCAGACGGCGGGACCCCAAAGTGGGCGCCCAATTCCGACACTGCTGGCCCGAAAGACGTCACTGGTCGCGGAGATACGCTCGCACCAGTGACGGGCTGTTGTGCTCCGTAGTCATTCATCATCATTACGGTACGGCAGACGCGGTTTGGCGATAATTTCGGCTAAAATATGTTTAATTACCGGTACAAACCGCCGGCAAAAATAAATCCTGCGGAAAGGTTGTCCAGAAAAGAAGATTTCTTCCGCAACAAAACGCAGCTGCTGTCGATCACGCTCTCAGCCTTGCGCACGGAAACGGCAGCAAGGAGGAGGCGTCGGTAGTCGTTAATTTCCGTACGATTTCGCCGCCAGGGGGCAAATTGCGCAGGAAGATCACCGCACGAGGGGAAGGGCACCAAAATACGGTGCTGAGCTTGTAGTTCAAGTACTGTCGTACGGTGTCTGTCGCGTCAAGAATTGTCAAGACTTGCCCAGCGAGAATTCGCCGATTTAAACTGAAATTCCACCGTTTGCGGAAAGGTCGCTGGAGAAATTCACACGCTGGTACGAGACAATTTCTGAAGGCGTGCAGTCGTCATCATTATGCGGGAACAAGTCGAGATAATTAACAGATACGTAGTGTTCTTATGAGAACAAGTCGTGCTTTGGTTGAGGCACGATTTCGTTTCAGGGCAAAATTCCAACCGCGCGAAGAATCCTGCGGAAAGGTCGCTCAGAGAAGGAAAGTTGGCCCAGCGGCAAACTGCACAGTCGTAATTATGCGGCACAGGTCGGTACGATATGCAGATATAGTGTGTTCTCAGAGGAACAGGTCGTGCTTTGGTTGAGGCACGACACCTTCGCCCAAAGGCGGAAGATTCAGGCTAAAATTGTGTTTGTACAACGCGTTGTGGAACGCAGATACTAACGGAAGTCGTGAACCACGACCACGCTGATACCAGTTGTTCGGTTGTGAGGACTGAACCAGTCTCACAAGGGTGCAAGTAACACTTACAGGGAATATGGTACAGGGACCATAGGTTGATATCGGAATACTTTGTATACTGTCGGATATTTCTTTATACTTAGATGAACTTTCACTGTTTGAAGTTACAAGACACCAGAGGTCAGTGCCAATGTGTAACTAATTCAAAAACTGACATGAGAGCTTGTTCAGCTCTTTAAGTAGTAACATGTCGACTCGAATTCCCTCAGATCTCATCCGAATTCGACAGTCACATGCTCAGTCACTTCATGTTCATATATCCTCTGACAGGTCCTGTCATTTGGCCCTTGGGCTGTAGCTGCCAGTCATACAGTGATCTCTGCTCTGAATTACTGAATAGTCATAGATCTGATGATGTGGCAAGATCTGGGACTCTCCTGGTTTCCCTCCAGATCTGTGTGGCTGTTTGAATATAAAATGGTTCCCCCCCATTTCTGGAATGGTTTCCCACCAATTCTCTCAACCTGATCTGCTGTGGTTGCAGATGTTCAAAAAGTCACAAGCTGTCAGTCACCCTTGTCATACCTCGCGGTCATACTGGTGACTGTCACTGGTGCTGTCACTCGTCATTCAGACACGACTGTCTCTCGTCTGACTCGCGATACACCCTAATACATTAAGTAACATTGGGTTTAGGTTTTAGGGTTTGCTTGCTCTGGGATTGCCACTCACACCTTCGGGGTGAGGTGGTGTCACGGGGAAGCCGATTTCCCCCCCACTGTATGGGGGCCTGCTTCTCCTTGCTTCACCCCTCACTGTGTGTGGCATGTGTCACCCGTGACCGTGTCTCCGTCACGTTAGCCTTCTCTAGTTAGACAATCCGTATGTCTGCCTTCCCAGTTTTATGCTATTCCGTTTCCGAGCACCCGGCACTGTGTGATTCTGTGACTTTACCGCGTATATATATCCATTATATATATACCCTCGTATCACCCTTTCTGTCAGTGATTAATAAGCTGTCGTACGGGCGAGTGGGGCTGACAGCAAGGGACGGTATCGGTTGGTTCAAGGTGGTATTAGTTTTTTCAGATAAGTCAAAAATAAGTATTAGCCGATAGCGATATCTATTTTTTTTAATCAGTCGATACCGGTATGTCATCCTAAGCTATTAGCCGATACCAATATTAGGAGAACATGTATCAGTCGATTGCGATATTGTGATAGGTGCACAAACATGTATCGAGTAATACCAATAAACTATTATATAGATATATCGGACTTATTCCGATAGTTATTGTCCCACGCAGATGCTGGACTCTACATTATACATAACAAACTAGCCTAATTCAGTAGTAGCCCCACACCTTAGCCCTACGCTTCGTTTTGCCGTTCTTGGGGTCGAGTAGCTATCCATCTTCCTCAACTTCTGTGCTCACCCAACGAAGGTTAGATAATTGTTATACACACATACACAACGAAGCGGGCCGGCGCGTAAATGGTGAAGGGGAGTCTCCGTTTCATACCTGGTGCATCTGATTCTGGCGCATCTCCATCGGCGTTGGGTGCACTACTAGCTGTCGACAAGCGTTCACGTTTTTTCGCTGCCTCACTAGCCTCGGACTCCTCAGCTTTCTCGGCTTGCTCCTTGCAGAACGCGGTGATATCGTCTTCCGAACCTGGAAGGTTCTCCACGGGCTCCCACGTATCGTGCTGAGTTGCTAAACCCTCCCATGAGATACTGGTCTACGCCGTAGCACTTCCTGTGCGCTTTGATTTCCCTCATTTGGTATTCGACATCGTCACTCCCAGCGTTGTCATACGGATGATTCTGAGTGGCTACTGCCCGACGGCCCGGTCCTATGACAAGGACCGTAGTGAATTCGGGCTAGCAAGTGCGTTTTTTAGATATACTTAATGTATGAGTGCTTGGGCATCATTTTTAGGTGTCAAAGAATTTATCTTGAACGTGGTTTGGGCGGTATACTCGATTTGGGCATGTGGGGAGATGGTGGAACTAGTGGGGGTAGCATCGCTTGAAATTAATTAAAATGACCGGTCCTATCACAAGGACCGGAAATGGCGGAGCTTCGTTCACTCATCAAATGGCTTTAGAATGCGTATAGCGCCCAAACCTAACGTATTTGGGACCTGTTTATGATATATATCATGAGCGCTACCTTGGAAACCCACAATATGCCCACAAATATAGCTCACTAAGTAATTCCTGAAAATCGGTGATAAAAAACCCCCGCACCTCTTTAACTTTGTCGATGCATACAAGTCATATCAGCCCGTCTTTCAGTTATGTAAAGCGTTCAAAAATTCATTATATATATCTGGAATAAGACTTTTACGTGCAGGATGAAAATTCTAGTATATCCTCACTCGTATTTGCACATCAAGGGCAGATTCCCTTCCTAGAAATAAGGTGTGAAATTTAGCAAAAAGATAGGGTCTCAACCCCAAACCCAAACTTCAAGGTGTATATATGAACCAATATGTATCGAAAACGTGCACAATCTTTTGCGCATGATTGGATATTATGTTAGGGTTCAGATTGGTAGGTTGACAAGCTTGTCAGACGCCAAATTCGATTGGATAAACATTATGAAAAGATAAGAGGCATTTATCACCGTCCTTCAAGAGTTGCAACCCAAAAATGGTAGGGTGCCTTGTACAAATGCATTGGATATATGCATTATATGACGATATAAGGTACGTGGCGCATATTGGCACTAAGTTTAGGTCCTAAGGGTACTACCATACGGAAGATAGGGTCTCCGACCGTCAAGAGAACGCCCCAAAAAATTCCCGAAGCTCCGGTCCTTGTGATAGGACCGGACACGATTTCCGGTCCTATGACAAGGACCGTCGGGTAGTAGCCATGAGTGCGTTTGACCAATCCTTTGCCTTGGGCAACCAACACAACGTCGGTGTGATTCGCCTTTCTACGTTTAGGACCGCGAGTCCGAGCCATGATATTTTAATTGACAATTGAGACATGGTTGGGGCAGTTCAGCAGTGAGTTGTAGTGGGTTGGTCCGAAAGACCCACTCGATTTACGTATATATGGGGCGGCAAGGGGCGGATCGATGGGTCCGAATGTTACACACACTCATTCCGTAAGTCGATGAAACCTTAAGACCATTGGAGACTGGCAATATGGACGAATGAAAGCAGAGTGGAGTGCGATCCAAGAATCGATACCGATATTCCGATTTTCCGATATTATTTCCGATATGTCATAGATTTGGTATCAGTTGATACCGATAAGTGCAAACGTGGCATTAGTCGATTGCAATATTCGTCCTCAACCTATTAGTCGATACCAATAGTACGCAATGCGGTATTAGTCGATAGTGATATTCCGATAACGACATAAAAATGTATCGATTGATAGCGACATTGCCGATGTATCGATATATTAGTTATCGGCGTTATCGATACCGTGCCTTGGCTGACAGGGGGCAGCAGGGCCTTACAGAGGTGGCTCGGTGGGAGCAAGTGGGAGTGAAATGGTGATGACTTGAGGTACGATATGCCCCTACTCTATGTGGAGGTGGGTGCGTGCAGGGGGGGGCACTGGGGGGGTGCAGATGGGTTAGTCGCCCACTGCCTTGACTGCACGCGTGAGTCGCGGCTAGGGGTGGGGAGGTAGAGGAAAATTCTGGAAATGTGGCACGTCATAGAGATATGGTGCAGTCCAGGAAGGTGTGCAAATGAGGTTAAATATGAGTTGCGTGAACCCAATGGGGTTGCCCCGAAGTGCTCATGGGGTCAGGAACACCGATATGGGGGGTGCCGTATATCTCTATGACGTGCAACCCCCCAGCTGGGGGGGGTGGCCCACTCCCCTCTGTGGTGCGTGCAGTGGGCGGCGTAGTGAGTGGTGGGATGCGGTGGTGTGCATCCCACACGTCGACCGAACATGGAATAAGGGATTTTACATGTCGACGGTGGCTGGGGGCTTGGAGGAATGCTAAAAAGATTTATCACAGATCGCGGTGATTAATAAGCTGTCGTACGGGCGAGTGGGGCTGACAGGGGGCAGCAGGGCCTTACAGAGGTGGCTTGGTGGGAGCAAGTGGGAGTGAAATGGTGATGGCTTGAGGGACGATATGCCCCTACTCTATGTGGAGGTGGGTGCGTGCAGGGGGGGCCACTGGGGGGGTGCAGATGGGTTAGTCGCCCACTGCCTTGACTGCACGCGTGAGTCGCGGCTAGGGGTGGGGAGGTAGAGGAAAATTCTGGAAATGTGGCACGTCATATAGATATGGTGCAATCCAGGAAGGTGTGCAAATGAGGTTAAATATGAGTTGCGTGAACCCAATGGGGTTGCCCTGAAGTGCTCATGGGGTCAGGAACACCGATATGGGGGGTGCCGTATATATCTCTATGACGTGCAACCCCCCAGCTGGGGGGGGGTGACCCATTCCCCTCTGTTGTGCGTGC
>LGRX02000426.1:0-91356 GCA_001247695.2 Cymbomonas tetramitiformis
GGTGGGCGCGTCGGTGCTGGGCGATCGAGTCGGCGACTTCGTAGGCGCGTGCGTGGTGGGTGGGGTGGAGGGCGCGTCCGTGGGTGCGTCCGTCGTGGGTGGTGCGGTGGGTGCCGCTGTCGGCGCTGTTGGGCTAGCGCTGGGGCTAAGCGTCGGGGCGTCGGTGACGGGCGAGCGCGTCGGAGGCACGGTGGGCGCGACCGTCGTGGGAGAACCGGTCGGGGATCTCGTCGTGGGCGAGGCGGTCGGTGGTGGGCACGGCGGAGGGGGTAGCGGCGGGAATGGCGGCGGACTGGGTGGCGGTGGACTACGCTCGTGCGTGACGGAGTAGGTCAGGCGCTGCGGGTCCGCGAAATGGGACGCGTGCGCGTGCCGAAAGCACGGGCAGTACAGCCGGTAATCGATATCGAACGGATCGTCGTCCGCCGTAATCAGCTGTACGGTGGTTGGCGGCGCCTGGCATTTCTCCCCGTAGAGCGCGTTGCACTGATCGACGTCGAGCACCGGTCCGTAGCAACCGAGCGTGTAGGGCGCTCTGGGCGTCATGTGGTAGTGGTACACCGACAGATCCCCAAAACGCTCGCGGGCGCTCGAACCCGTGTCGATCACGGCGCCGCTCGGTGGCGCGTCGGGCGCGTGGTCGCCGTGGTAGGACGGCGCCGCGTCGTCGGGCATCTCGTACGCCGTCTCACCCGCGCGCCCCTCGTCGCATCGCCAGCCCGTCTGCGCGTCCACGTAGCGGAGGGTCGTACCCTCCCGCGCTGCGGGCCCGGTCGACCGCGCCCATGCTGCCCGAGCGGTCCACACGCACCGCTCGTTCGTATTTAACCTC
This sequence comes from Cymbomonas tetramitiformis, assembly GCA_001247695.2. Lineage (NCBI taxonomy): Eukaryota > Viridiplantae > Chlorophyta > Pyramimonadophyceae > Pyramimonadales > Pyramimonadaceae > Cymbomonas > Cymbomonas tetramitiformis. The sequence goes on from LGRX02000426.1 coordinate 833, forward strand.
TTCGGATGTGGCGACGACGTCCGGATGCGTTTCGCATCCGTACAATAACAGCTTATACACCTGCATGTACGGGTTAGTGTTTGTGTGATATCTATCGGGGTACCCCATGGCGTTGAAATCGTCGCCCATCCATTTGATTCGTATGCCGGAAACGCGCTGCGGCGTAGTCCGCAAAGCTCCCAGAATGAAAGTTGGTGACAGTGTCATGAGCGTTGGGAATTATACACAGGAGCTCGCAGAGCTCGAGCTCCCAGAGTGCAAGTTGGTGACAGTCTGAGACAGTGTCACAGGACACGGTGACGATGACGCCCGCGCCCGCAAAGCGTTGTCGTTGTCGTCGTCGACACTTTGTGTTCAGATAGGTGGTCGCCAAGTTTCACGACATGTGACGCAAGCCGCAAAGCTCCTGCATGCAAGCTGGTGACACGTCACCCAAAAAAAGTGTACTATCTGGGGGGTGGGGCAGGGGGGTGGGAGCCCTCCCACTCGGGGCTCACCTGAAAAAAAGTGTACTTACGGGGGTGTTAGGGCGGAGCCCCCCACCGGGGCTCTCACTGAAAAAAAAATGTACTTACGGGAGTGGGGTGTGGGGAGGCAGGAGCCTCCCACCGTCTCCACTGGGAAAAAAAGTATTTATGGGGGGTGTGGGGGCGGAGCCCCCCACTGGGCGCAGTCTAAAAAACAAAGGTAGGCGAAAAAAAAGAGGAGTGCAAAAACGGATAGGAATCGCAAAAACGGTCACGTTTCTGCAAAAGCCGACACTGGCGCGTCAGACGGAAGTGAACGAGTCAGTCAACGATGAAAACAACGACACGATATGACATGGAAACTAATGACGATGATGACGGAATAGCAGTGCGACGATGAGAGCGTGACATAAAATTCTCGCCCGAGAATTCCAAATTCTCGCCCCACCGGGCGAAGACTTAAAAATTATCCGTAGTAATGGGGGGGTGTGGGGGGGCGGAGCCCCTTCACCGGGCGAAGACTTAAAAATTATCCGTAGTAATGGGGGTGGGGGCGAGCCCCCACTGGGCGAAGTCTTAAAAATAGCTCGATAAGCAATTCAGCAATCGATACAATTCCCGTATTGATACAGGAGAGGAGACGGGAGGGTCCAAAGTCCAAAGCAACGCGCCTTCATATTGTAGGTAAATCTTGCGTAAACGATTTATACCTGCCGCATATCAAGTCAGTCGAGAAGCGGAAAACAGGCTGGGGATCGACGGTAGAGTTCAAAGTAATTTGAATAAATGGACGACGATTAAGGGGCATGGTTGACAATGTTGAGGCAAGGGTTGACAAATTTGTGGAATGCCATAGTATGTGGATAGCTAATGAACTGTCGATCTGAAAGTCAGTAGGGGATCAACGGCAGACAAGTTAGATGTCAGTCGTTGCCTGGGTTGACAATGACACGTCGGCCAACAAGTTGGCCAACGTGCGCATTGTCAACCCAGGCAACGACTGACATCTACCTCTTGTCCGCAGACGTGTCATCCGAGTTGGACCAACCAGAAATTAGCATTTTAGGCAACGGCAGACAAGACGATGAGCCAGCTCAAGAGCTCTTCCATACCGATACGCATACCATCCGATCGCACAGAACCATCGCTACTAAAACATAAAGGGGGGGACTCCAAAACCTCTATCTGGTGAGGATAAAGCTGAACAGCAGGTGAACAGATCATCATCAGCGCCAAAAAGCGTTGCGCAGGGTTTTGCTTTATACTCCCGTACAGCCCGCCGAGCCGGCTGAGCAACGAGTTACACGCCCGAAGCGCACCAAGTCCCTACTGCTGTAAGGAGAAATCACGATGTTCAACCGCGGTTTCAATTGGGTGTTCACTGGAAGCGGCGCCGAGCAGGAGCAGAAATTCGCTCCCACGAACGAGCCAGATGAACTGACGACGAAGCGCCAACAGCAACGACCCGTGCCCGCAAAACCGATCCGAGGCTCACAGAGGCACTTGGTCGCGCCTGTGGCCAGCGACGCCTCCAAACCCTTCCAGGTCGGTAAACGGCACGCTAGTGCTCCCTTCACTTAGCTTATGCCCAATATCCCTTTCACCTCACGCACACTTTGAGTCTGCACCACAGATGTCGAGGAGTATCACTTTGTACCACACGTGTGCGATTGGAAGCTCTGCGTGTGACTAGCGTGGCGGGTCGTGATGCCGTTTTCGATGTAGTCGCGTCAACGTTTCTCGAGTCTGAAAGAAATCATGTGGACGGCCCGCTCGTCGCAGGCACACCGGGTCTCTCCCGATGCCTGTGTCTGCGCACTCGAACACCCCGTTTCCCGCACTGACCTGCGCTCATTGAGGAGCGTTTGCGTTCGTCTCTCGTCAAAATGAATGTTGGTAGCGCTTCCTTACTTTGCGACGGGTATTTCGAGCGTTTGGTCATAGTTTTCGAGCGATAAGTTCCATATTCGGCTTAGGAGAGCGCCTACATAGTCTATTCTCCTGAAGCGAGCTCTGGAGCTATGGCCAGGTACACTCCCCAGAGGATGGCAAGGCCGGCACCGGGCCGAACGGCTGCGAGGTACCGTTGATCGGGTACGCGAGCCGGTTGTCCGCTCGCCCGGGCGATAAGCTTGAGTTCAAGGTAAGCAGCGTGGCGGCGGCGCCGTATGAGGCGAAGCTAGTGCGCGTAATCTGCGCGGACGCGAATCCGAGTGGGCCAGGGCTGATTGAGGAGGACGTTCCCAGCGACTTCGCGGGGTCCTATCCGTCGCGCTTTCAGACCACCCACCTGGGATCCTACGTCCACGTGCACTCTCCCCCTGGGCTTATGCAAAGCGCCACGCAGACGGGCTTCACGTTGTGTGCCATGATCCAGCCGACTGCTCCCGACAAGGTGGGTCTTCGTCTCGTGTTAGGTCTCCACGATCACTCTTCCCCATGCTTCACTATCCACCCTGCTGTCTCCTCAACTCGCGGCACCGGCTTCACCATCCACTTCTGCTGTCTCCTCAACTCGCGGCGCCGGCTTCACTATCCACCCTGCTGTCTCCTCAACTCGCGGCGCCGGCTTCACTATCCACCCTGCTGTCTCCTCAACTCGCGGCACCGGCTTCGTTGCTTAGGGTTGGCTCAACCGCACGCGCATTTCAAACGTGCACCATTGCCCGCCTTCACGACGGCGCCAACACCCGAAGAAAGGCCAAAGCAAAAGACTCCACGTCTCTTCTTGGAAACGATTGTTGGACAGTCTCAACGGTGCCGACGCCCGTGTCGCCGAGTTGGCTAAGCCCACCTCAGCTCTCGCGAGGGCGCGTCTAGCCTCGTGCCTGGGCAGAGCAGTTTTGAAAACGCTGCACCTGCCCGCCCGCAGTGTGCGTCGGCGACTTACGATGTCTCCTGTCAGTGGAGGTACAACGTGGCGTGCGTCGGCATGTTACGCTGTGTTCTGCGTCGGCATGTTACGCTGTGTTTTGCCTGGGCTCCAGGCTTCGGGCTTCCGGCTTCACCTTTGGGCTCCCGGTTTTCAGTTTGGGCTTCAGATGTCCGGGCTTCAGGGCTTCGTAGCGGGCGAGCCTCGCTGCTCGGGGGGCATGTGGAGTTGGCGTGCCCTGAGGCCCCGAGCGAGTGGGAGGCCTTCCAATTTGCAGGAAGAGCAGGTCATCATCTCCAGCTATGACGGCGGCACGAGGCTGGGTGAGGCAACGCCCACGCCTTCATTAGCACTCGTTGCCGGCCCTCGATGCCGGCGCCGCCGGTTTGCATGGGTCCCTGGCGCTCTGTACAAGCATGCACATGTCGGTTGTCCCTGCATGCATCCCAGTATCCAGGCAAACAGGCTCTCAAACTTATGTCAATATATTTCTCGTCGCACGCCGGGAATTCAGGTTGGGAACCAGGTACGCTCACACTTCTTTCTGGCGTGTCACATGTTGCTTGCCGAAGATTCTCGACTTCCACGATTTCCTCTGGGAACTCCCGACAACCTGTTTTGCGTTCGAGCCACGTCGACAGTGAAACAACGCTGGCCGGTTTCTCCGTCGAAACGCTGGAGGCTCAGATTGTGTTTCTGCCTGTCCCTGTTTGTGGCAAGCACGCCCTCCTGCTGGGGCTGTTACATTTCTCCATCGCGCTGCAGGTTAGGGCCAACAGACTAAAACAGCTCGAAGCACCTTTCAACCGTGCAGGCTGTGCCAAGGGACATGATGCACCGATTGCACTATGGGAGCCTTGTAGGCCATTGTGCGTTCCACCGAGATATCTGGCATGGTGGCAACGTGGTGCGGGCTGCAGGAATCGCTTTGGGAATACTTCCGGAGGCCGGGGCCACAGCGCTGATCGGGGTTGGAGGCTCTGAGCCGCTCATCAGCCTGTCAGTGGGCAATCCCATGCTAGCGCACTCCTGGTACCGTGTGTGGTGCTCCTACAATCCGGAGACTCGAACCCTCAAGGTACCCCTACCCCCTCTCCGTCCCCACCACACCTTCCCACCTCCTTTGGCCGCTTACAGGACCTGTCTGACTGCCTACCGATGGCCCTACCCCGTTCTACGTTCCCTCACACCTTCCCACCTCCTTCGTCAGCTCCGAAGGTCGGACTGACTGCACCGCCGTGGGGTTCCTCCATGCTATGTTGTTCCACGAGGCTGCTGCCCGGAGCACTGCGGAACACCTGGGGAACAGTGGTCCCAGAGCTCACCCCCTTCGGCTTCACGAAGGGGAGTCTGCATCTGTGTTGTGGCCCACCCATAGGGCCACGGGAGGTGCATGGCGGTCAACGCAGAATGCACGTCTGCAAGTTGGGATGGTGTCCCCCGTAGATGGCCCCCCAAGCACGTGGCAGGAAGGCGGAGAGGCGGAGAGGGGGGGTGGGCGCTGCAGCGCGGCGCGAGAAGTAGACTCGAGGGATCTGCATCCGCTGCCTCCGTGGAAACGCGGAGATCCAGACCTCTAGCGCTTAGCACCTACTGTCCAAGGCAAGGGGGAGGCAATGATGCACGAGGCTGTTGGATTGTGTCTACTGTCCAAGGCAAGGGGGAGGCAATGATGCACGAGGCTGTTGGATTGTGTCTACTGTCCAAGGCAAGGGGGAGGCAATGATGCACGAGGCTGTTGCGTTGTGTCTGTTTGCTGTTCGAGGTAAGGGGAAGGGAGATATCTTTGCAGCTGTTGGGTCCACTTCCAGTACACCTTAGAACTAAACTCCGCTCTTTCCCTCTCACAGGGCGCTGGCATCCGAGTGCCTCGAGCCCCCACATCTTAGAATCTGGCGTCAAGAAGCCCATGATCCCTGGAATACTGGATGCGGGTAAGGGTGCATTCCAATGGTTGGGGACGATGTGGTGGAGGGGCAGGTCGGCCAAGACCCGGTGAAGCCCCAGTTTATGCAGGACGACAGGGGAGAAGCTTCACAAAAGGTGGTGTGGCTGACACATGCTTCGTAAAATGGCGTGACTGCATTCCGTGTACCGCGGCTGTTGCGGTGACTCCAAGGGGCGTACCACATCGGAACTGCCGCAAGCCCGCGCCAGCCACGACTTGGTTGATTTGGACCTTCAAATTGTTGGCACGGCTCTTCACGCATTGGCTGGTGAGTGGCGGGGGGACACAGGCCGTTGCACCGTTGTTAAGTAGCGGGGGAGGTGGTGGGGTGGTGGTGGGTGCAGATGCAACTAGAGCTGCCTCTGTCGACATCGGACACCATTCTGATTGGCGCGATGGGGACCGATGCGAGTGGGGAAGAGTCGATTCCGCGGCTGTTTTTCAATGGCAAGATTGAGTCCCCAGCGATCACGGAGTGCGAGCTAGCTCTCCCAGGTGTGGGCTCATCCGGCGGCGACTTGGACATAGGAAATGGCCCAACCCCGAACAGCTCAGAGCAGATTCTCAGAGCTTGCTCGCTCGTAAAGCACCCACCAGAGCTCCTGAAGTGCAGGGTGCTGCTGCGGTATGCGGCCGGGGATGGTGAAACACAGGGGTGCTCGCTCCCCGTCTTCGGACGGAGCTGGCCTGCGTTCTTCGCGTTCCAGTGCCACGACCCGGGCTCGAAGTGCAAGTGGGGCGGGGGGGCGCAGGCATTGTCAAGGCGCTGCAGGGGGAGGTGTTCATGGGCGTGGCCGCGCGCTGGGACTTCTCTCAGTGCATCGACAGTGCGCCCCGCAATTCTCTCCGCGCACGGACTTCGCCCCGAAGGTTCCCTTGCTGGATTCGGGTGGGGGTTGGAGGTGATGCCGGGATCAGGCCCTCTAGCCAGTCCGACTGACTGCGATGCCGAAGCCCGTGCTCGATGCGCTGGGTCGCCTCGTAACTCTGCGCCGGGTCGCCTCTTCACTCTGCGAAGAGGCGAAGCCAAGAGAGGGGCTTTGATAAGGACCGAGGAGGAGGCGTGGGGGTGAACAAGGGGGCATGGATGGGGGTGGGTTGCCCGGTAGGCAACGTGGTGGTGGACGTCGGGCCCCACGGCTTGCACGGGGAGACTGTCAATATGCCCCGGCGAGGCGTCACAGGTGGCGTCCAACCCTGGCGCTCCCATGCACGCAGTGCCCGCCACCACAGATAGATGCGGTTGTTGTCTCCGGGAAATCATGCGGGGCTTCAGAACATTTTCGTCGGCGCATCCGAGACCAAGGAGACTGTTCATTGGACGGCGCTCTCACGAATATGCCTGCCTCGAGCATGGAGGCTACACAGGACACTCCGAGGGTAAACCAAGAGGGCAGATTAAAGGTGTACCCGCCGATTGCTGGAGTGGATGAGAGGGGCTTGTGGGTTGGAGAATTGTGAATAGGCGCGATGTGGACTGGTGAGGAGATGTGCTGGCGGCATTGCTCCCGGGGGTACGCCGCCATGCATTTCCACGACGACGACCTCTCCGACGCAAGGTCTCCAACTGCCGAAACCCCTCCCACCCCCCACAAAGCCGCCGTGTGAGCACACATCTGTTGGCGCTCCAAACCCCTCCCACACGCCCCCGGTGATCGCGCGTGCGATGCCGCTCAGACCCCCTTAACACGCCCCACCCGCCACGCCCCTGGTGACCGCGCGTCTTGTCCTGTTTTTTCTGAAGGCAGCATCTGCCATGCAGGCGCAACGCCAGCCCGTTGGTATGTGACGGCGCTCTGTCCCATCTTCCCGCGCCCGCAGGTGGGGTACAGACTTCGAGTGGGAAGTACCCGCGGAGCTCCCCAGCGGCGCGTATGCTGTGCGCCTCAAGTGCGGCGATGAGGAGGACAGCATCCCGTTCTTCATCTGCCCCCCAAAAGTAACCACCCAGCCCCATACTGCCTTCGCCGCGCTGAGGGCGCCGACACTTTCGTGCTTTGTAAACCTCCGGAACGTAACGGCCGACGCCCCCCGATCGAGGCGAGCAGCCGTATCCACTTTCTGATGCACTCCCCGAGGCAAAGCCCCCCCCTGCCACGTGCAGAGGCCCCAATGCGGCGCCGAGCCCCTGCAGTGGGCCGAGTGCAGCGGTTTGTTGGCAAAATGGAGCTTAGCGTGGCTTGGAGCGATTTCATTGGTGCCTGGCTCCAGATTTAGTGGCTAGGAGCTCTGTTTATCGGTTCGGAGTGTCAATGAGTGCTAAGAGTAGACTTATGCCCAGGGTATATGCCTCGAGTAGATACAACACAGCAGCGGCATCCCTGCAGCCTCTGATATGGCCGATGTGCTCGCGCCAGCGTGCCAGAGGGTGCCACTCGACGGTGGGGGAGCAGCAGATTACGAGGACGCAGCTGAGGGCGGGGGGGTACTGACCCTATCGTTGGGGCTTGTACAATCCCCCCGGCTATCGCCCTTGAAATTTACTTCTGTCTCCCCCTTTTGCCGTCCCCATCGCCCCTCTGTGGGACCTATCGCCAGGTGCCCTGGTTGTGTTGATGGGGTGCTGCGTACCTATCCCAGTCAGCAAGGAGAACCCTGGGCCAATCCCTGCGCCCCCCACCTTTCTCTGGCTTCAGAGCAGTTCCCAGACGCCACCAGCGAGTACTGACGTGAACTGATTGAGAGACGCTGCTGTTGCCACCAAGTGGTGTCAGTCTGCCCACATGCGGCGAAGCCTCCGAGTTCGCCGCTCGCGGCATCCAGTCCTCGGACCCTGGTAGCCTCGACAATGCAGCGTGGTGGAGCTGTAAGCAGCATTCCGCTCCACTTCACATCGGCTTAGCGTCCACTGGAGCGTGTGCAGAGCTCCCAGCCACTGGAAACGCGCTGCATGGAGCTCCCAGCCACTAGAAACGTGCCACGTGGATATTCCACCCACTAGAGTCCAAAATGTCAGGGAGGGCGGCGAGCAGGGGACCAAGCGGGCGGAGCTGTGCGTGCTGTTCTCCACCTTCACATACATGGTCTACGGCAACCATGCCCGCGTGGATTTCGGTGAGAAGCTTCAGGAGCGCATGGCCACGTGGCCTGGGGCTTATAAATATAACCCGGCCACGCATGGCCGCCAGTACGGCCTCTCCACGTACAACAATCACACCGATGGCAGCGGCATCGACACTGCCAGCCGCCATCGACCCCTCATGACCCTGAAGTGTGGCTTCATCTCCATTGCAGAGGTGCCGCCTTGAACTCAACCCAACCCCCCCTCCCCCCTCTCCCCGTGACAATAGATGATCCACGGCTTGCCCGGGTCTGAGATCATTCGTGTGGCGGGACCGGTGGCCGTCCGGCACTGCCTTATGACACGCGAGTCTGACATCTAGCTGCGTGGACCTGAGCATATGATTGTAGTGGCCCGCTACAAGGTGCGGCGCAACACCTCTGGGATGCGCCGGACGGGGATGGTGCTGGTGCTCACTTCCTCCTTGGTGGCTCCGGGAAGTCTGTGTTGCATCGCGGAAGGAGATCTGTTCGTGACTGCCGGCAGACGTGATGGTGATAGTGGCATGGGTGGTGATGGTGACATGGGCGGGGATGAGCCCAGGGGTGGTGGCGGTAGGCGGGAGTGAGATCGGGTGTGGTGGTGATGGGTTGGGCCGGTTGAGGGCAGGCGGAGGAGGGCGGGAGTGGTGTACGACACTTCCAGGCCGACACGCACCTCCTGGCCTGGCTCCACAAGCAGGGCATCAGCTATGACGTCTTGACGGATGACGAACTTTCGGCCGAGGGCGTGGAGGCTTTGGCGCCTTACCGCTGTGTGTGCACAGGCACCCATCCAGAGTACCACACTGGTGTGACTCTGCCCACGTGCACAAATCCTTCACCTCCCGTGCGGGCGTCAAAAAGCACTCCCAACCGTTGGATTGCGCATACAACTGCTCGCGTGCCCTTCTGTCAGCCGTTGGATTGCGCATGCCACTGCTCGCGCGCCCTTCTGTCAGCAACGCTATTCTGTTGAGGATGAGGGATGGTCATTTCCTCACGCGCTGCAGAGGACTAGTCGCCACGTCATCACGCTGCAGAGGACTAGTCGCCACGTCATCACATCGCGCCACCAGATGCGAGGGCAGGAGGTGGGCAAACCTTCATGGTTCGTACACAGGACATCATGCCGCCGGATGTGGGGGGCAAGAGGGATGTGGGGAAGCCCCAACGATTCTTGCATCGGACATCACGCCACGAGATGTCCGGCATCGGGCGCTGCGCCAGGATTCAGAGCCAGTACCGCGAGCCCCGCAGAGTAAAGACGCAAAACAAACGGGTTCAGCGCGGGTTGGGAAAGAGAGGTGAGGGGCTTTGGATATGCGTGGAGCAGGCGGGATGCTGGATGCGCTGCAAGGATACAAGGCCCAGGGCGGGCGGCTGGTATACCTCGGGGGCAACGGCTTCTACTGGCGCATCGCTCTGCACCAGGATCTGGAGGGCATCTTGGAGATCCGCCGCGCGGAGGGGGGTATCCGCGCATGGGCCGCGCAGCCCGGGGAGTACTACAATGCCTTCGACGGGGGGTGAGAGGCTCGTAGCACCCCCACCCCTCCCGCCCCGCATAAGGCGATTTGTCTCAGACTGCGCCAGCATATCTCCACCTCCGGCGTGGTTCGCCATGCCAGACCCATCGAGCAGCCCTCTGCCTCACCACAAACCTGAGATCTCCATCGACCCGTACTGAAGTGTGCGGAGCCGTCCGATCTTGCTGGCAAGCAAGTGCCTGAAAGGGGATGGCATGTAGCGCGAACACCATGACGACTTGCAAGTGTTCCACGAGTCTGTATGGCTCAGGCCTGCCACATGAGACCGATTGGCATCCTGCTCGTGGCACTGTGATGGATACGCAACTCGGCACCTCGCATCGCCATACAATTTGAGCGACCAATCAAAAGTGCACTGCCCAACGCTTGATTTGCTCATCGCGCATTCGAGATCGTGGCTCGGGGCACAGGTCGGACGCTCGTGACCGGACGCTGGCTTCACTACCCTCGGTAAGGTTGGGTGCAGTTGGGGTGGGGCCTCAGGGCCTGTCAGTCTGGGGTGGAGGGTGGGTGGCTGTTGCAGGTACGGGGGTCTGTGGAGGCGGAATGGGCGCGCGCCACAGACGGTCGCCGGGGTCGGGTTCTCGGCGCAGGGCACCTTTGGAAAGGCAGGGTTCTACCGCATTGCACCAGATGTGCGGGAGGATGAGCGCACTGCTTGGATCTTCAAGCACGTCACCGATGACACTCTCGGCGACACAGGCCTCTGCGCCGGGGGCGCCGCTGGCAAGCCCTTGCCCTTTCTACTCCACCTAAAACTCTAAAAAAACCTTTCGGGGTGACTGGGATGCGGCATGCACCGCTGCCAGGGATTTGGCAGCTTCGCCCTCAGCCTGCCCTTGATCGTCTGTCAAGCGTGATGAACACTTTTATCGGGGTCACTGCATGATGAATCTGCATCAAATTTATTTAGCTTGTGCGTCGATTGTGGGGCTGAAGTTTCGACATCGTGCTCGGTCGCAGCGGCCATGTGTCTCCGGGGGTCACACGAGTGCAGCTTGCAAGGTTGTGGTGAGGGGCGGTGGGGCTGAGGGAGATGGGAAGGGGTTGTGGAATTGAGTCAGGATTTGAATTGGATCGGGTGGACACTCGACTCGGGACGCCTGCGCATGCAGTGATCGTGGCCTCCTCCGAGGGCCACGGCGACAACTACGTACTCGTGCCTGAGGAGCAGCTCACTCATGTCACAACAGAGCCAGGCGAGCTTGCTGCCACCTCTACTCCGCCCGGGCTGCTCTTCGGCTCCCTCCATCCTCACGGCCCCACTACCTCCTCCTGACCCACCCGAGCCTCATCCGGCGCCTGCTCCTGCTGGGCCAGTTTACGTGATAAACCCTGCCCTGCATTTCTGGCTTAAGGAGAAGGGTTTCGTGTGCAGTGTGCAGTGGCATTGCTGTACAGAGCGAGGCACTGTTGACACTGCCAAATTGTCTCACACCATTGCTTGATTTCATACTCTGGGTCCATCTTTTGGTTCAATCCACTTGGGCTGGCATTTGGGTTGTATGACGACTCGTGAATCGAAAAACGGTGATTCCAATAGTCGTGTACTTTGATAAAACGATTGATGGAGATGTGAATGTTCGATGAAAGAATCGATGAGGCATCCTTTGCTCGACAAGGGCAAAATGAGATATCAAGTAGTGATTTTCCCTCTCAAAACTTATCACCCCAGGGGTACAGAAGAGGATATCAAGTGGTGATTTTCCCTCTCAAAACTTACCCCAGGGGTACAGAAGAGGATATCACGGGTCAGCACTGAGTGGATGGTATCCCGGAGGCACTGAGTGGAGAGGGAAGAGGCGGTACGAGCGTCACCTCCGCATGGACCGGCCTTCCTGAAGGAGGAAGGACTGGGGATTGTATGTCTGAGCAGGCTTGTCCCATGCAGACCTCATTAAAGCAGACATGGTTTACTATGAGACTCCGGAAGGTTCGGACCCTCGTGTACCCTCCTCTGCTACCCTCTGCTACCCTCTTCATCTGCCCAGTGGCGTTCCAACAAATGAGGCAGATGAATTGCTTTTACCTATAACTGTGGCGTTTTGCAAGGTGTCCCGGCAAGTCGATGCAAATCACAGATGCCGTCGCTCAGACAGGAAGGATTACGGAGGGCGCTTTGCTTCGGCTGTGATGCTTGTGCATGAGCAGCTTTAGTTTGCGCATCTGAGCCACGGCGCCGGGAGGAGGGAGGAGCGCGGATCTGCAGGTGGCGCTGTCTTCAGCGTCGGAGCAATCACCTTCTGCGGATCGTTGCCCATCAACAACTTCTCAAACTCTGCTTCCACTGTTCTATACAACGTCTTGACTTGCTTTACTGCACCTTAGGGGGAACCCTCACCATCTTAGAGGGAGGCTCCCTTGCCCCGCAGCAGGGTTTCCCATCCCCTAGGGGGGCTCTCTCGCACCGAAAGAGCATCCCTCTGCAAGAGGCCACGCGCGCCAAGAGCTCAAAACGAAATCCAGCCGCTGGACGAAGCCGCCTGACTGGATTCTGAAGCAAACAGATCCTAGCATACACCGCCTCGCCTCGAGAGTCATGTGACTGCATTTCTGAGCATGAAATACTGCATGTCTCTTGCACGAGGACGACGGGATGGCGGGGTTCAGCCAGCCAGGCGTAGTAGAAGTCACGGTTGCACATTGGACAGGTTCTCAGGTAGAAGACGCGCGCACACACCAGCCTGGCGTGCACAGCCCTGCTGACCCGCGCAACTGGAGCACCGCTCAGGATTCTTGGCTTGCCGGCTGGGAGTTCTGTACATCCCCCCTTCCACCCGGACTATTCCCAACCACCAAGGACCACACCCCAAGATGTCCATCTCCCTCTCTGACGGACCTCTTGCTCTCGCTGCTGTGTGCATGATAGTGCTAACCTCTCTGGACATTTCGTGGATCCCCTTTTTATCTAATGCAAAATAGTACAAATGCAATCTAGCTTGTGAAGCAGTGTATGGTGTACACCCAGCCATGTCACCCATACATTTTCTTTCTTTCTTTCCATTTCCCCATCTTGACGAGAGCTGCAGATACGGCAGCCTTTTTTTCATGATCCCCATTTATATTAGGTAACGTGCGTGACCCCCAATTATAATCAATAAAGTGTGTGATAAAGCGCTAACTATCGTTCATCAGAATCCAGGGTTACAGACGCAATATATATAATGACATCAACCACAATCATGGCTCATGGTCATAGTTTGATCGGCAGCATTTATGGATGCTCTTTGCATGCAGCCTAAGAATGCTTCTTTCTCTCCAGCAATTGATGCGGTCTTACTTGTATGGCATGGTTAAGCCGGTGTACCATCTTGCAAAGCATACTCTAAGAGGCCCTCTGCAGTCTGCATTAGTGCAAATCGAACAAAGATGATCCGAAAAGGGGTCGGATTTATCCCAGTGAGTGGTTTGCCATATGTGAGCCCAAGAAACATCCCCGGCATGCTCGGAACTTCTCGGATCTCATCCCAGTATGCCGTGTAGTCCATGATTTGTCCGAGCGACCACCACTGCAGCATACACCAAAGGAATTTGCATTGATTATATTGTGTGCCATGTCGAAGGAGAATTGCGATTCGCCGCATGAATATCACAACGTTGCATCTTATACAACTCAAGATAGGGAGGTTCTGCATTTGGTGCGCAAGTGGAAATAAGGCGGGTGCCATCTACATGCTAGGTAAATCTTGAGGATTAGCCGATTGAGAAGAATAAGTATATTTCTCACTGATCTCCGTTCATAATCATCAGCATGCACATACATATGCACGTGATCAAACATGTGCACATGTGCACACATATCGTCAGGGAACAATATTTGATTTGACTATGGTTGCACGGTACGAATTCAGCAAGGTGTGTTGTGTATGTCATTCGTTTGTTCTGTGTGTCCGTGTGTGCGCATGGGTAGGCGCATGCTGCAAGAGAATCGTAGCACCAGTTGGAAAGATGTTGAATGTCATTAACGCGAACGGCAGTGGGCAATCCCGTCATCTCGAAGTGTATATGTGTATATCTCACCTAAATACTGGCTTAATATGTGATAATTGTTTGCGTGTTGTGTGCATAGTGAGAGTTTTTTTGGTAAATATATGGGATTTTGTAACACACCGGAACCATTATCCGCCAAAATAGACTATTTGGATACTCAATGCCAATCGCTCCATTTTCATCATACCATGATCTGCTGACTGTAGTCAAGTGGCCTGGGACATTCAACTGGCGTGGACTTGGCCATTGCTGATAGTTCCAGACTTGCCCATCGACAAATATGCATTTTCCCGTCCATGCAAACATTCTAGTGTAAAAGTCCCATGGCTGAACCCCCAGGATGCAGCCTCGGACACACCCTTTTGGAGTGTTTCCAGTAAGTGGAAAAGAACCCGAATACCTGCATGCCCCGGGTCCACACCACGACCTTCATTTGTGCACGATGCGAGCAGTGTGTTCATCGATCGATCACTCTCGATATATGTCAGCAATCGGTATAAAAACCGTGTGTGATAAGCTAGACGAGTCGGTAAACAAAACACATATATGGTATCACCCTTGATACCAGTCCCCCCCCATCTCTACCATCGCCTGCTGGCACCACCATAGCACGACCGGCAGATGGCACACACAGTATCTGTTGGAACAAGTATTGCAAGCCGTCATTGCATATCAGTGGCATGGAATATGACAGAATGGATATCGCATGTGTGTTTGTGTCCAGCTCGTGTCAGTAGCAATCGGCCTACTCAATATTCGCATTTAACCAACAACAATGGGCTCTGTGACATTGAGACATAGTATAATAGTAGGTAGGAAATCCAAAAAGGGGCAGGCCTGACCGCTGTGCACCTCCAAATATCACGCCCCCGTCAGGAGGAGTCGCATTTTTCATTTGTCTTTCTCTTTTTCTTTTCAACAATGGACATGCGGTTTGTCCCTATCAAGTGATGAAGACTCTATCAGCGCGGGGAGAGTAAATACGCACATGTAATCGAGTTTATGGTTCTGCGTGAGAGAGAGACTGCGGCGGCAGTAATCGATTGCGTCGACGTAACCTTCGGGCGGTCGGAAGGGAAGCGGAAATCCTGCCGGCCTCTTCTCGCAGATAGGGTTGAGGAGGGGGCACGATTCTCCCTGGGTATTTTGGCATTGTTTGGGGCATGCCGTCAACATGTATATGGAATCATCGCTGCTGACGTTGGCATAATTCAGGACAGCCCCCAGCTGTTCTCCGCACGCAAGTAAAGATAGACGATCGGTCACGTCCACGCCAACTTTTGTCAACTCGTCGGTGAGGGTGCAGTAGCACTTGCCACAAGGATTCATCCCTGGCGAATCTCGAAAGAAGTTGCATGCCGTCTTTATCCTCGGAGCATTTAGAGACGTAAACGAAATCGGGGGCACCGGGCACTGCACGAATGGTTGTGCTTGCGCGGAAGCAAAATGTCGCGCGTTGTTAGCGAAACAAAGTATGCACGCTATGGATGATATGACATGCATTCTATTACGTCCTGAAATTATTCGTTGCTGCCATGCACGATCGATAAATTTTCCTGATGCAGCCATTATGGGTGTATTGTATAAGCGTGCGTGTATACGTTTATACGCGTGGGCATGTATGGATGTATATGCGTGCTCGTGCGTCACTATACGCGCATCACGCGACAACGAATACTGTGACCAATACAGCAATGCGTGCGTTTGCGATAATATAATGCCTGATGATCACGTGATATGTATCAGAGTGGGGAAAGGGTAAGATCTAAAGCGCCACTTTTGCTAATGCATTGAGAAATACTCCAGTGCTGCAGTTCCAGCGACATACATGTCCCGATCGTGGCCGGTGTTTATTGATGCACGCCCACCCTTCCTCTATATCGACGCCATGGCAGCAGCGCACGCGCCTGATAGGATCGAAATCAGGATATATATATATATATATCGTCGTGGGGTAAATTCTCACATTGCGCATAGCAACTGTATCCTGCATCTATACGCATAGACCCGAGTTGTCGGAAAGCTCCACGCCCGGCAACAAACACGACGCCGACAGTCTCCACGATCAATGAAAGATCCATCCGTATTACTGTACTCCGCGTCAATATTCATGCCTTAGACGCGAAACTTCAATAGCGCCTAGAATATTTCTCGCAATACCTGTCTGTACCAGATAACTTATTGGAACACACTAAAATTCGTGTGTGATGGGTGGCTCCGTTCAGATGCCGTACGTGGTTACGCCAACGATCTGATCTTATCACACAGGTGTATAAATTGGTAATGCCACTTGTCTGCCGTTGCCTAAAATGCTAATTTCTGGTTGGTCCAACTCGGATGACACGTCTGCGGACAAGGGTTCTTGTCAAGCCGTGCTATATAATTTTATACAGGAAATAAAAAAGCAAAATATAAAAATATAAAAATGAAAATATACAAAATAGAATTTTCGAATTTCGAATATAATAAAATAATTTATTTGAGAAAATATCCTGAGGAGCATAAATGATCGTTGTGTTCCAGCTCAGCTCCCCTGCCTCGCCCACGCCCCGGCGACCCCCCCGGCTCTCCGGGGCGGCCCACCGAGGCGCCTATACCGCTGCTCCACGACTGCATTTGCTTCTCTCCCAGCTAGCTTCGATCCTGTTACCTGCCGCTTCCCGCATCAACCGCACCCCACACCACACGCTAAGCCACTGCGCCACGCGGGCGACTGATGATGAAAGCCGAGAATTAGTAAAACCTTTATAAAACACCAAAGGGATAATGAATAATGGATCGCGCGCATCGAAATTCGATGATGACATTATATTACGTAATAAAAATGATGACGTGATATTTTGTAAAATCATATACGAAATATTAAAATACAGGTTAATGCCTTCAGGATTAATAAAAGGCAATTCACAACTTCGCTGTAACAGGAATCATACACCTATATATGGAATCTTCGGCGTGACGCAAGACGGCGTCTGTCACACTATTCTATTATTGTGAAGCCCGCAAAGCTCCCAGAATGAAAGTTAGTGACACTGTCATCAAAGACGCCTGTATGAGCTGCAACAGGAATTATACAATCTGTGGGAAGCGGCATCAGCGACAGTAACACTATTCTTTTAGCATTCCATTTACATTGCGAAGCCCGCAAAGCTCCCGGAATTGGGCCCGATGGAGGTGCTGGAGGCCTTCCACAGCGATCGGCAGATGGAGCTCGCCCCCGAGGACCGAGGGGCCCCCGCGGCTTACCGCCTGAAGCTACCACCACAGTGGAAGGTGCACGACGTCTTCACCGTGGATAGACTCACCCCAATGGAGTCGGGCCAGGACAAGTTCGCGGACAGGAGTGCGGAGATTCCGCCTCCCCCTGTGGACGTGAGCGGTCGTAAGGAGATGGCGGTGGAGTGCATTGAGAGGTCACGCACGAGGAGACGTAGCGGGCGGACATGGACGGAGTAAATGGTCAAATGGGTAGGTATGCCGCGCTCCGAGAATGAATGGAAAACTCGCGAGGATCTCGAGTTCGATGGAGTTGGCCGAAAAGGGATACCTAACCGCGCTCTTCAGGAGTTCGAGAAGGTCGAGGCCAAGAGGCAAGAACGTGAAAAGAGCAGAGTCACTCGCAAACGCGAGGAGTCAGCAGGAGCGATATGGTTGACGGATCCTGAAGAGTTACAGGCGGACGGAATGGCGTGGATCCCGGAAGAACGAGCCGACGACGAGGTGGGCACATTCGCGACGGTGTCGTCCACGAGTTTCATGCCATCCCAAGGACCTGGTCGAGGAGCGGCACGCCTACAACCGTCTCGACGCCCAATACGGATCTTGGTGTTGTTTTGTGGCACAGGCTCCGTCGAACGACAGTTCAGCAAGCAGTTTCCTGGGTGTGAGGTAGTCTCGGTGGACATCCAGAACCGATGGAAGCCCACTCACTGCGAAAACATCCTGCACTGGGACTATCGGCAGTTCTCGCCCAAGCACTTTGACGTCATTTGGGCGAGCCCTCCATGCACGGAGTATAGCCAAGCCAAAACGGTAGGGATACGAAACTTGCGTGGTGCTGACAGGCAAGTGCGGAGAACGCTGGAGATCATCAAGTACCTCCAGCCGAGCTTCTACTTCATCGAGAACCCGCGTGGCCGAGCTCCTCATGGGTTACACACTCGCCGATGCATGCAAGGGTTGCCACCTCCGCATCTGGCTACGTATTGTAAGTATGGTATGCCCTACAAGAAACCCACCCACTTCTGGACCAACGCGCCTATCCCACCCTGAAGTCTTGCGACCCCGAAAACCCCTGCGACTTCAAACGCCGTTATGGGCGGCACGAGAAGATGGCGCAGAGCGGCTCCGCCAGCAGAGAGTCGGGCGACCCTAGACCAGGCATGGGAGCTGGATGGCACGTGTATGGCATCCCCGCAGCCTTGCTCAAACAATTATTCAGCTCTCTACCGGTGGAACAACCCGTGAGGGCAATCGCAGCGGTGTGTGAATACCTAGCGGAGCTGCTTTGGAGAGATGAAAATGAGACAAATCTCAACGACGAAAGAGTCTGCGCTAATCCGGAAGAAGCTGACGAGGAGCCGGTGACCTTGATGCCGGAGTACAGCCCTACGCCGCCACCAGTGATGTCCGACGACAGCGAGTGGGACACCATGGGCTCCGAATCAGCCTAACGACTGTGCATCTAAGCACAAGCGAGGACGCTTCCCACCTGAAGGGGGGGGGAGTTGTGCTAGGACAACACACGGTGTCATGCGCGGATGACTCAGCAATGTCATACATGCCAGAAGTGTCATACGCGCCTTACAGCATTAGCGCCCGAGACCCCTGTTGAGGAAGAGACCCCCCTTATATGGGAGTACACAGTACCACTGTACTGTGTAATAATGTGACATGTAGAATACTGGCACATCATACTGCATGATAATGTAGTACAAGCATATGATAGGTTGATGAGACTTGGCCATGCTGACTAGGATTACCTCAGAGAGCTGAGTGAATAAGTAATGGCCAAGGCCAAAGAAACAGTTGAGATTTCTAGAGTAAAATCAGCCGCATGGCAAAAAGTCAATATAATACCTAATTCTTACTGCAAATATATGCAATGAGTCTGGACATAGTTCCTAAGAATCGACATAGCTTGATTAGTCTTATATAGTGCATAATATAGAACCTTGCACTATATATGATCCATCAGTAGTTTCACAGTCACTGTCAAGTAGAAGGTTTAGTACTGCCTCCTACACGACCCCCACGAGGCGAGCATGCCGTCGGGGGAGGCGAGTAGGTCGCCGCGGGAGGCGAGGGACCCATGATAGGCGAGGCGTGGTCGGACCATCGGCCGAGGCGTTGGACTCGACAGGCTCGCAGGCTCTCGGTGTCCAGGCCGCGTCGCAGGATGCGAGAGGGAGGAGCGATGCTCGGAGTGCGATAGGCGCGACCCCCACGAGGCGAGCATGCCGTCGGGGGAGGCGAGCAGGTCGCCGCGGGAGACGAGGGGCCCGCGATAGAAGGCGGATAGCCTCACGTAGGAGGCGAGGGGCCTGTGGCACGAGGAGCTCGGTGGGTGTCGCACCGGACCCCAGTGGCGTTGCCGAGCCAAAGGCTGAGAGCATAGCGCTCACGAGCCTAGCTAAAGGTGTGAGCAGACAACTATCAGTTGCTCCATGCTCACATCCTTGCGCACTTGGGGAAGCAAACGCCATCTGGAGAGTCCACCTCTACGAGGGGGCCCTCGAGGCGTACTAGGGAAGTATTTCGAGGTTTAGGACTTAGGGTAGGAACAGTAGGCGTACGCGGAGCGTGGGGCGTTGATGGGGCCGGCGAGCCCCAAGCTCCAGGCGAGTGCACCCGTCTCGACGGGACGCATCGTCACGCGCGTGCAAGGAGGTCCACCCTTGCATGCGTGTCGCCACGAGGTGAGCACACCGAGGTGCGCTCACCCGCGCCCTCCCCTTAGGGCCACCGAGAGTGAAGCGTCCGGGAGCGGACCGCTTTTCCTTTTGGGGGGGGGAGAGAGAGCGCGCCGCGAGTGGCAGATGGCAGCCACCGCGAGCGCGCCAGGCGCACCGCCATGAGGCAGCAGCTCTCGCTGCGCTGTCTCGGGCTGCGTGACGCGCCGCTGCCCCGCCAGGCACACCAGACGCATGGTGCCTGGGGGTAGCGCGCGGCGTGTGCACCGCGTCCAGGCGCATCGGGCCTCCTTGCAGAGGTTGATGCGCGTGCCTGGGAGCAGCACACCGCGCACGCATGCCCCGCCGCCGAACGCGGAGCGCGGCACCCACACTCGGGGTGCTGATGGGGCCGGCGAGCCCCAAGCTCCGGGCGAATGCACCCGTCTCGACGGGACGCATCGTCACGCGCGTGCAAGGAGGCCCACCCTTGCATGCGTGTCGCCGCGAGGTGAGCACACCGAGGTGCTCACCCGCGCCCTCCCCTTAGGGCCACCGAGAGCGAAGCGTCCGGGAGCGGACCGCTTTTCTTTTGGGGGAGAGAGAGCGCGCCGCGAGTGGCAGATGGCAGCCACCGCGAGCGCGCCAGGCGCACCGCCATGAGGCAGTAGCTCTCGCTGCGCTGTCTCGGGCTGCGTGACGCGCCGCTGCCCCGCCAGGCACACCGGACGCATGGTGCCTGGGGGTAGCGCGCAGCGTGTGCACCGCGTCCAGGCGCATCGGGCCTCCTTGCAGAGGTTGATGCGCGTGCCTGGGAGCAGCACACCGCGCGCGCATGCCCCGCCGCCGAGCGCGGAGCGCGGCACCCACACTCGGGGTGCTGATGAGGCCGGCGAGCCCCAAGCTCCGGGCAGGTGCACCCGTCTCGACGGGACGCATCGCCACGCGCCTGCAAGGAGGCCCACCCTTGCATGCGTGTCGCCACGAGGTGAGCACACCGAGGTGCTCACCCGCGCCCTCCTCTTAGGGCCACCGAGAGAGTAGCGTCCGGGAGCGGACCACTTTTCTTTTGGGGGGGAGAGAGCGCGCCGCGAGTGGCAGATGGCAGCCACCGCGAGCGCGCCAGACGCACCGCCATGAGGCAGCAGCTCTCGCTGTGCTGTCTCGGGCTGCGTGACGCGCCGCTGCCCCGCCAGGCACACCAGACGCATGGTGCCTGGGGGTAGCGCGCAGCGTGTGCACCGCGTCCAGGCGCATCGAGCCTCCTTGCAGAGGTTGATGCGCGTGCCTGGGAGCAGCACACCGCGCACGCATGCCCCGCCGCCGAGCGCGGAGCGCGGCACCCACACTCGGGGTGCTGATGAGGCCGGCGAGCCCCAAGCTCCAGGCGAGTGCACCCGTCTCGACGGGACGCATCGTCACGCGCGTGCAAGGAGGCCCACCCTTGTATGCGTGTCGCCACGAGGTGAGCACACCGAGGTGCTCACCCGCGCCCTCCCCTTAGGGCCACCGAGAGTGAAGCGTCCGGGAGCGGACCGCTTTTCTTTGGGGGGGGAGAGAGCGCGCCGCGAGTGGCGGATGGCAGCCACCGCGAGCGCGCCAGGCGCACCGCCATGAGGCAGCAGCTCTCGCTGTGCTGTCTCGGGCTGCGTGACGCGCCGCTGCCCCGCCAGGCACACCAGACGCATGGTGCCTGGGGTAGCGCGCAGCGTGTGCACCGCGTCCAGGCGCATCGGGCCTCCTTGCAGAGGTTGATGCGCGTGCCTGGGAGCAGCACACCGCGCACGCATGCCCCGCCGCCGAGACTTGCACTCGCGACTAGCGTGTCCGCTGGAGTGACCCGTATTGTTTGGGACCCTGTATCCCCGGTGGCTTCGTCCTTTTCTCCCTGCCACCGCGGTTGGGTAGCCCCGAACTGTGCTCTGGCAGGTAAGATACTCATGCGCCGGTCCTGCATGTCCACTGTGCCCCCCGCTTGGGCGACATGCCCGTGTGGACAGCTTGGCGTCCACTCGGGCAGTGAGCAAATCCACGTGCTCCCCGTCGAGTTGGGTCGCTGAGCAAGGTCTCTCGATCCGACGCAGTTCTCCCGGGGGGATTCATTATCCGCCGAACACTGCCAATTTGGCACGGGGCATCCCCCCCCGGTTTCCTGTGGGTCGAACTGCTCTTTCGCGATTTCGAGCTGTCCTATACCTGCGGCGTTTCCTTTCTGGGCCTGCCCACCTCCCCGTGACTGTAGGGTGGGTTTGGAGGTCGTCACGCCTATCGACACGCTGTCGAATTGTTGGGCGGAGGTTGAGCTCGTCCGGTCCCCTTCGGTGGTCCAGAGCGGGAGCTCATCCCCCCTGGGGACGCTTGGTCCCCTGCCCCTCCGGCTGTCCGCCAGTGTTGCATTATTATTATTGCTTTCGGCATTCCAGCATACGCACGAGTCTCCGATTCTCGAGGGGGGCGTTTTTTGCAGCCGCTGGACCGCATACCAGGGAAGAAGGCTTACCGTGAGAGGCCGGCCCGGGGCCGTTTGAAGTCAGCCCGGGCCGGTTGCGGGCCGCTCGATTGTTAGATGCGGGCCGTTTCTCAAGGGTCCCGATTATGAAAATTTTCGTGAAAATTGTGCGATTTTTATGATCTTGCCATACTTAAAAATTAAAACTTGAAGATTGGCCGGGCTGGCCGAAAGTGGGCCAGTAAAATTTCCAAATGCCGGCCGCTTCGAAAAAAGAAAGCCTTCTTCTCTGCCGCATACCTTTCGTGGGAACCGGTTGTACTGCCGGTGCTGGCCGCTGCCCATTTCATTTCGCTTATCAGGTTAGTGCAGGGGGAAAACATGCATTTATTATTAGGGCAAAGGCCCGTTTCTCTCTGGTGGGCATTGTGGATATGGTTAATAATGCAGTCCCCCCCCCTTGGGGGGAGGGAAGCCACCGCAATTATTGGTATAAGGGTCGGCGGTTGCCCCCCCCCGACCCGATGACATATATGTCATACATGTCATACGTGTCATACATGTCATACATGTCATACCATGTCATGCCATGTCGTGTCATGTCATATGTTATAATGACATACAGTCGTCAGTACGGTCGACTGTGACATGTACAGTCATAATGTCTGTCATCCACTTAAGGTGAGTGACACCTGTCATCGAGAGGCCAGGTATTGGCATCGAGATGGCGAAGCAAGACAAGTCTTGAAGAACCGAAGTGTTCTGAGAAGACTCATCTTCGCTTCTAGCATGAATTGAACACCATGCGGGTATCACATGGCTTATTCGATCAGCCGATACTGTTGTTCACCCAATGCCCTCGGGTTCACAACCCAATTGTGGTAGCACTTGAGAAGTGCGGGGGCATTGGCGTATATGAGGGAGCATTGAGCTCTAGCAGCACTTCTGGAGAAGAGACTGCACTCATACCCACAATACTCTGCGCGTGCTATTGTCGTTCAATAATAGCCGTGCCATACATATCGCTTGCATAGTGAGCCTTGTCAGTAGTATTCTACTCGTCCACGCGACGAACGAGGACACATAAGTGTGCAGTGCAGCAATAGAGATATATTGTATATTGTGTTTGTAACAGGTTCGCGGTGTTCGCGCATACAAACGGGCGACAGTGATCGCACATATACGACATATATCGAATAACTACACTCGCTGCAGAATCAACAGCGAACGGAGTGCGCGAGGAATTACCGTCGCGAACGCATTCGCTCGCATACACATCGTCAAAGTATAACAGCGACAAGGTGTGCTTACAGCATACATATCGCACACATATGCTGTTATCATTCGCAGGGTTGTACGATATGCGACATACTGACGCGCGAATGATCAAATCGTCATCAGTGTATGATCCGTACGCGAGATGGCATTCGTACCATATGCCACACATACCTGCGACAGAGATGTTCACCATTCGCAGCGCATACATCAGCGACAGTGATAATTCGCTACTCGCACTAATTGTTTAGTGCGGCGCACGTATCAAAAATCTCGTCATTACAAATGGTTGCAAAAATCGCTTGTCTACGCGCATACGATGATTTAGCTTGTCAGGACATACGCACACCTGCTAGATTCATCATGCTCAGATGACGCGCGATGATGGTATATATATATATACAGCATGCTATTCAATATCTGTGATGCTCGCACATAGCATACAGAGATGATGTTTGTTCAGCTACTTGCAAATGTACATACAAAGTTTGCAGTAGGGCACATAATATGACATCAGATGAATATTGATGCTGTGCAATCATATGTGTGTGTACCATATGCTGTGTGTGCAGCATATATCACACATGCATCACACACACACACATGCAGCATACACTATCCATTCAGTATATACCAAGTGTATGCAGCAATACCATGCAGCATGATTCCATCATGTTATATATTGACATATACATACATGTATGCAGCCAACTTGATCACGATAACAGTTGGCATGCATAGTCATATGAGTTTTTTTTGTATCGATTTATTGATATCAGATTTTTCGCGTGTTATCGAATATCGGTTACCCATATGGGCGCAATCAAGGTGAAAGTTGCTAAAATGTGGCTAAAACTGCAATTTGAGTCCATTCTGGGACCTTTAAACCCAAATTAGGGTTGTGGTAACATGCAACTGACATATGTGGACATCAAATATCGGATTCTCAACATCAAAATTGGTTCTCAAAAATGCTAGACCGTAGGAATCGCGCCCCATATGGGCGCAATCAAGGTGAAAGTTGCTAAAATGTGGCTAAAACTGCAATTTGAGTCCATTTTGGGACCTTTAAACCCAAATTAGGGTTGTGGTAACATGCAACTGACATATGTGGACATCAAATATCGGATTCTCAACATGAAAATTGGTTCTCAAAAATGCTAAACTATAGGAATCGTGCACCATATGGGTGAGTACAAAAAACAGTCAATCCATCCCATCTGAGTCGCGGAAGTGGTCATATGCGCCGTCGCTGAACCCCGATATCGCGAAATCGGGCAGATATCGAAAATATCGATAATTTGACCAGGGCAAGGGACGACGCTCATGCGTCATGGATCCCATGACTTGGTCGATTTGATGTTGGAATGACTTGTATCCTTAGTCGGAAACAACCAATCATGTGCGTATATAGGTGATCCCAAGATATATTCGACCATCGGATCCACAATAAAGCCAGAATAAACATCTAAAGCCACAATAAAAATCTCAGCCACAAACTCAGAAACATGGGGAAGCGCGGAACTGGAATCAAGCGTCACATATGCACTCATACTTGAGAAAGAGAGTAACTGAGGGTACACTAGAACACTCCATGATGGCTTCAATAAACACCAAATAAATAAATGTAATATGTAAGTTATTCCTGTTCAATCTGCTGTGACTAGTTTGCCCTTTACTGTGATCTACTTGCAACCTTTGCTGAGATATCGATATATCGACCTGATTTTGGGTTGTTATCGTTATCAAAATCGATTATCGATTGTAGGATTTTTCAACTATTGATCGATAACAATTTACCTAGTTACTCATATCGATCGATAGCAATTTACCTAGTTACTTATATCGGTCGATGATTAAAATTATCAGTTGTTCATATATATCGATCAATATCTCGATCTATTCGATATTGAATAGATATCATATATATCGATATCATTTTTACAGTTACTCAAAGTTATCGATGGCAAAAAAAACCGCCGATACCGTCCCTGGGTAATTAAACTAGATTAATTACATGTGCATCGTGACAATTGCTTACGCCAAGTATTATTAGTTCCTCCTCTTCTTCTGTCAAGTCCACTATTTCCACATGACCCCCCGTGCCTGTAACGTCCGCCTCTTGTGCCAAAGGATCTGCCTCCACAGTACCGTCTGCCAATGTGACAATCACCGCCTGTGCCGCCGCCTGTGCCACGGCCTCTGTATCCGCAGCCGCACCCATAACAGCGCCTGCAGGTGCGTGTGCCACGGCCTCTGTTTCGGCAGCCGTACCACTCACTGTGCTTTCAGCTACCTGTGCCACGGCCTCTGTAACGGCAGCCGCACCCACAACAGCGCCTGGGCTGAAGTATGCATGGACAGAATTCCCACGACCATTGTTGCTAGCACCGCCATTGTCATCATCGGTGGCATCGTTATGTCCATCCCGTGTATCCTCGCCTTCACGTCCCTCATCTGAATAAGCTGCCATCGCAATCTCCATATCCTTTTCCAACTCCTGCTCGATTTCCATCGCCAATGAAGAATCAGATTCTGCTGCAGATGCCTGCGCCACGGCCTCTGTATCGGCAGCCGCACCCATAACAGCGCCTGCAGGTGCGTGTGCCACGGCCTCTGTTTCGGCAGCCGTACCACTCACTGTGCTTTCAGCTACCTGTGCCACGGCCTCTGTAACAGCAGCCGCACCCACAACAGCGCCTGGGCTGAAGTATGCATGGACAGAATTCCCACGACCATTGTTGCTAGCACCGCCATTGTCATCATCGGTGGCATCGTTATGTCCATCCCGTGTATCCTCGCCTTCACGTCCCTCATCTGAATAAGCTGCCATCGCAATCTCCATATCCTTTTCCAACTCCTGCTCGATTTCCATCGCCAATGAAGAATCAGACTCTGCTGCAAATGCCTGCGCCACGGCCTCTGTATCGGCAGCCGCACCCACAACAACATCTGCAGCTGCATGTGCCACGGTCTCTGTGTGGGCAACCGCACCAATCACCCTGCCTTCGGCTGCATGTGCCACGGCATCTGTATTGACAGCCGCAACTACAACAGCGCCTTGAGCTGCATGTGCCACGTCATCTGTATTGACAGCCGCAACCACAACAGCGCCTTGAGCTGCATGTGCCACGTCATCTGTATCTGCAGCCACGCCCATAACAGTGCCTGCATTTGCATGTGCCACAGCCTCTGTATCTGCAGCCGCACCCATAACAGCGCCTGCCGCCGCCTGTGCCACGTCCTCTGTATCTGCAGCTGCTTGTGCCGGGAGCTCCTCCTCGACAGCAGCACTCGTCACCACGGCCTCCCCTGCCTGTACCTGTAGCTCCTCCTCGACAGCAGCGCTCGTCACCACGGCCTCCTGCCTGTACCTGCAGCTCCTCCTCGGACAGCAGCACTCGTCACCACGGCCTCCCCTGCCTGTACCTGTAGCTCCTCCTCGACAGCAGCACTGCCACCACGGCCTCCTGCCTGTACCTTTAGCTCCTCCTCGACAGCAGCGCTCGTCACCACGGCCTCCCCTGCCTGTACCTGTAGCTCCTCCTCGACAGCAGCGCTCGTCACCACGGCCTCCCCTGCCTGTACCTGTAGCTCCTCCTCGACAGCAGCGCTCGTCACCACGGCCTCCCCTGCTTGTGCCGGGAGCTCCTCCTCTACAGCAGGGGACGTATCGGCACCCTCTGTTTCCGGTTCTGCAGCCTCTTCGTCGGCATCCGTGCCTGCAACTGCATCGAGTCCCTCCTGCGCCGAGCCCTCTTCGTCACGAGCTGCGCCGTCGTCAGCTTCTCCACCCGTCTGTGCCAGGGCGTCAGCCTCAACAACTATCCCTGTCTGTGCGACCCTCGCTGCCTGTGCTGGGGCCTCTGCCTCAACAGCTGCGCCTGCGACCAATCCCGCACCTTGCTGCAGTGGGGATTCTCCCTCAACAGCGGGCCCCAAGTCACGAGCCACACCCACCTCCACGCCGAACCCTTCTGCCAGGCGGCTCTGAGGCGGAATCTCAGTTCGGTGTTCCTGGCCCTTTACTGCCATGTCAGCATTCCCCGTGTCAATCTCTATGCGAGGTGTTTTGCGTGGTCGCCCTCGAGGCCGCTTCTGCTCAGTACCGATCGGATTTTGCACCTTCCGAGGGCATCCTCGAGGCCGCTTCTCCGGGTTGCTGCTAAAACCATCAACCTGTAGCTCCTCCTCTACAGCAGGGCTCGTATCGGCACCCTCCGTTTCCGGTTCTGCAGCCTCTTCGTCGGCATCCGTGCCTGCAACTGCATCGAGTCCCTCCTGCGCCGAGCCCTCTTCGTCACGAGCTGCGCCGTCGTCAGCATCTACAGCAGGGCATGTATCGGCAACCTTCCAAGGCAGTCCTCGAGGCCGTTTCTCCGGGTTGCTGCTAAAACCATCACCCACTTGACCCTTCTGCGCCCAGCTACCGCCACCCAGCCGAGTATGCTCCACCCAGTTGCAGCCTCCAGGCCAAGTATTCTCCGCCCAGCTGCCGGCGCCATTGGTTGGCACCACAGCACCCGGATGGAGCACAGGGCGCGGGACTCCATCTTCATCGAGGCTCCCCTCATGCCGTGTGCTTCTCTCCATCTTCTCACCTATCGCCTCCCCGCCCACAGCTCCCTCGAGCTGAGATTGCCTTTCTGGCAGGCCCTGCTGGGTCTCAAGGCACAGCGAACCCGAGTCTCGGCTCTCTGGCCTCTCACCAAGCGCCGCCCCATCGGCATTGACCTGCGCCCCCTCGATGCTATCGTGTACCTCGTCGACTGCCATCCGCGCCTCCTCCACACCCCCAGATGCCTCGCCTATAGCACCCTCCACGCCCTCAACGCCACCATGGCCCTCCTCAAGAGCACTCCACACCCCCTCGATAACGTCGTGAGCCTCACAAACAGGAATCTTCCCCCCGTCCACGCTTCTGTGTATCTTGTCGACGGCGCTCGACACCCCCTCGATGCTACCACGCACCTCGTCGACAGCAATATCCAACCGGTCGATACCAGCGGGCACCTCCTCGACAGTAACCGGCACACTCTCGAGGCTGGCGCCATCCCCTTCCTCCTCCTCGCTGGCAGGAGTCTCCTCGGCGGGTGCCTCAGGCGTAGCCCGACCAGGGGATATTTGGTCGTCCTGTCGCTTTCTTTCCTCTCCCTCGCGTGATTCCGAGATGACATGTTCTTCTTGCACCTCGCCGCTCCTTGGCGCCTTGTCCACGATGCCCGTCTCCTGTACGTGACCCCACACCATTAGGTCCAGGTCCAAAGTCACCTCTGGGCACTCCGAGGCACTGTCGCGCCCACGTGCGGATCGCCGCGCAGGCTGCCCCCGGCTTCTGGGCTCGGCGTCCTCCTGGAGCGGGTCGCCGCAGCTGGGCCTTGCCAGCTCAGCAGCATCCACTGCCCTCATCTCGAAATGCGATTTCTTGCGAGGCCGTCCTGGGGGCCTCTTCCACCGTTCAAGCACAACTTCCTCCGCGCCGTCTGCCGGTGGCTCCGCCTCCTCCTCCGTCTCACTGATCTGCACGTCGTCCATCTCCCCCCCCCGCGCTGACTTCTCCGCGGCGACCCTCTCCTGGTGGCCCAGCTGCAGCAAGTCCACTGTCACCTCCCGGCACTCCGAGGCCATGCTTCGCGTGGGCGCTGGCACCGGCAGCTCTCGCCCGCGCCGGACTCTCCCAGGCACCCCCGTACGATCCAAATCCAAATCCGAGGCGGGAACCTCAAAGTTGGGGTTTACCCGAGGTCGGCCTCGAGGTCTCTTCTCCCCGGCTGTGGCTGTTGAGCCTCGTAAGCCTTCCACAACTTCGGCGTCCTCGGCGCATATGTCCATGACAGACACCAGCTTCCGGGGACCACCTCGCGTCTTCGCTCCTGGAGCGTGCTTCGGAGGCCGCCCTCGTGGTCTCTTGACCCCTACAGCAGCCGTAGCATCGTGCAACTGTACGATTTCCTGAGCCTCCTCCTTGTCTGCCTCGGTTGCAGAGCACCTCTCAGGACGCCCCGGCGTTCCCCTTACCTCCACTGCGGCCGTCGTCCCGCAGGTACCCTCCACAACCTCCGCCTCCCCCGCGCCCGCCTCCATAATAGCGTGCTTTGGAGGCCGGCCGGGTCGTCTCTTCACCCCCACTGCAGCCGTGGCATCCTGCAAGCTCGCATCGACCTCCGCCTCACCTGTCTCCGCCATCAAGGCAGCGTGCTTCGGAGGCCGTCCTCGCGGTCTCTTGAGCCCTGCAGAAGCATTTGCAGCATGCAAGCTCTCAGAGAGGTCCACCACTTCTGTGTCCGCCTCTAAGGCGAGGGATTTCGGAGGTCGACCAGCTGTTCTCCTCTTTCCTACATCAGCCGTGGCACCATGTAAGTTCTCAACGACCTCAGCCTTTCCCGTGTCTGCTTCCATCACGAGGGTCTTCCGAGGCCGGCCCGGTGGTCTCTTCACCCCAAAAGCAGCCGCGCCACCAGCTCTGCGCTCTGTATCCTCAGCCTGCGCCGTATCCACCTCGAGGCTAGAGCTCTCCCGGGGGCGGCCTGCTGTTCTGACCAACCCCACAGCGGCCGTGGCACCGCGTAAGTTCTCACTCATCTCAGCCCCCGCTGGGTCCGCCTCCGAGACAGGGGTTTTCCTAGGCCGGCCCGGGGGTCTTTTCGGAGGCCGATCAGGCGGTCTATCCCTCCCAACAGAATTCGTTGCCCCATGTGAACCCTCCGCGGCCGTAGGCTCGTCAGAAAACGCTAGATTATCTGCAGGTTCCACTGACACCTCCATCCCCGCGAGTGCCTCCTCGCCAGGAGTGCTCGTGCGGCGCTGCTCCGGGCTGTCATAAGCTGCAGCCTGAAGGTCAGCTCGACAGCTGGCTGTGGCTCCTTTGTCAGGCTGGAAGAAATGCATCTGGGGGCTGCAATCTCGTGCCGAGTTCCTAACGACACCCAGCTGATCAAACCCTAACTCCTCCGTTTCATTCCCCCTTAAGTCCAGCTCCATGTCGATCACCACCTCGTCAGCTGCAGCATCCCGGCGGCCGCGGTAAAGCCGCCTCGTGTGATGCTCCCCGCTTGCGCTTCTGCGGTTCTTGGTCTGGGCGCCAGGGTGGCTGGCAGGCGGCAGCGGCCCGAGCAGGTCACCTTGCGGTGTCTTCCTGGGCCGGCCTGGAGGTCGCTTGCGACTTGCAGCGGCATCTCGCTCGGATGTGTGGTGGCCGGTACCGGCTTCCTTGTTGGATGCCCTGGAGGTGTTTGCGCTCTGTGCATCGAGTGAAGTTTCACGCCCAGCGGCGTCCAGCGACGTTTCATACCCAGCACGCTCTAGACGTTGCTGTGTAGCAGTAGAGTGGGCCCGCGGAATCCCAGCTTCCACATACGGAACCTTCCTCGGCCATACTGGGTCGGGCATATTAGCGGTTGCCTTCCGAGCAGCTGCCCTAACCGCTCTCCGGTTGCGAAAAGGCTTTAAGAACGCGGCGGTGTTCTGGACGTCGTGACACCTCGAGGTGAGCGCCGCCAATTCGACTTGTCGTAGCTTCGTGGCTCATACCCTTATAGGGGTGGCAGCATGCCCACTTTGGATGGGCCGAGCTCTCTGAACCGCACGCACTCCAACTGCCAGCAAACTGCGCACAACGCCCAAAAGCACAACGGCAGAGGACACAATCAGCAAGAGCGCTTCACGCCAAAGGTCCGTGAACACGCTTATCACTCACGGCGAGCTTATAAGGCGAGACCTCGGGCAAGGCTACGAGCGAACGAATAAATGTTTGTGGCCTGAGACTGTTTGGCGCTACAGACAAACGCCCTGCTACTCCACGTCCAATCATGCTCTACAGACAAACGCCCTGCCGTCTCCACATCCACTCATGCGCTGGTGGCATCGGCAAGGACCAAGCCTTGGACTTTCCGGGTGGCATGTAGGAAACTAACACGATTTGCAGAATGACAGAACTTAAGAAAGGTTCTCCTCACCCGTTCGTGCAGATCGCCTACGTTCCCTAGTACCGTCGAAATGCGTCACATATGAAACGTCTTAATTCAATCGCTGCCTTGGACGACAAACAGCGCGTTCGCCGTGCATGTCCACGACAAATGAATAACGTGGAAGCACATACGGTGAGCAAGCAGCGAATATCATGAAACATGCTGTGTGAGAAATTGAGAAACTTATCAATATTAGCGTATCCCACCTCATGTCACTGCCTTGGTTGTATGCTGGCCACGAAGCATCCAAATCCACACCACAAATTTGTGTCCGAAGCACACCTGAGTGTCGCAAGGTGGCCCACGCGACAGGAACTTCACGGTATCATGAGACAGGGGGGCAAGGCCAGGGGGTGAGACCCATGGCCAGCACTAACTGTTTTTTTCCAGAAACCCATGGGTTTTGGGGTCTAGCACTAACGGTTTTGGCTCTGAACCCATGGGACCCCTAGACGTAGTACTAACGGTTCTGGCTCGAACCATGGCACCCCTAGCCATAGTACTATCGATCCCCCCCATCGGGGCATGGGTCCCCCGGGTAACACTTAAGAATTCAGCACTATCTCATTTTGCACCTGCCCAAGGGTCCGGCCGAGCCGGCCGGCCGAGCCTGGTCTCCATCTCAGTCTCCATCTCAGATTGGAAATTGTGCATGGTCTCCAACTCAGATTGGAAATCGTGCCTGGTCTCCATCTCGAGTGAAAATGGTCTCCATCTCAGGTTCATGAAAATCACAAACGACAGCTGTAAAATGGGACACCATAGTACAAATCTACAACGAAAACCTAGAAATCGACAGCTCGTCTATCACATTTTGTGGAAATGTCTTAGGGCTAGATAAGCGAGCCCTCAATATATCATATAAAATACAAGTAAACGCTGCGTTATAGAACAGTAACACAAGCGTAAGATAATAGCGGGGGATGAGTGCAGTCTCTGTGTGAAGATGCTGCTGAAGCACAACGCTTCCTCATCTATACCATACGTCTCCCATCGCATAGATGGTACCGCAATTGGGTTGTGAACCCGAGACGTTGGTTGAACGACCAGTATCGTCAGAACGAATAATACGTTCGCTCCATAATACTGCGCATGCTTGTTCCGCACATGCTTAAAGCAAAGATGGTTCTTGTTTGTTACTTCAAGATGTATCTTGCTTTGCCATCTTCGAGTTCGACGTACGAACTCTCGATGACAGGTGTCATTCAAGTCTTTCCTTGAATAATGACAGATGACGTGACTTATCATCTGACGACATGTACAGTCATAGTCGACCGTACTGACGACTGTCATTATAATATATGACATGACTCGACATGACATGACATGGTATGACATGTCTGACAGGTATGACACGTATGACATGTATGACATGTATGACATGTATGACACATATGTCATCGGTCATGACCCTGACAAAATGCGTGCACGATTGCAGAGATGGCTCTTTATGGCCCCACGTATTGGGCAAAAATGATCGGACAAGCTCCCCCGGCATGACAATTTTGATAGTCGGTAATGATCCATCGACACTAGCTCGCCTTGCGATGCACCAGGGCGATTAAAAATGAGCAGTTGCATTTTAACATTGTATGCTAATGTTGTCTGAGGATTTTTATAATACCGGTAGTATTGTTCTTATAATGATCTTTGATATCAACTCTCGCCATCAAACTATTATATGTGATATCGGATTTGAGCTATAGTTGGCATGATATCATGGCATCATAAATATCATTTGACTAGTAGGTCCAGTGCCGACAGAGTAAGTGGCGCGGACAGAGTAGACTCACTTATACCCGAATTTAGATCCCAACTATTTGGGGATCTTGACCATTGTCGGCGTGAACAAGGCTTCTATAGCTATATATACTGTGCTCAGAGACCATCATCTCGTCGTACTATAGAGTGCGGCTGAGACCACTTTTTTCTAGTACTATGCCATTTTCGTGTCCAACCCTACCCTTCAAACCAAGTGCCCCGGAACTTAGCACTATCACAAATCACCTATCCATGGTTACCCCATGGAAAGGACCCCGGTTTTGCCTCAGTATCATGAGTCCATGACACCCTGTCACAACTATGAACACGCTTAGAAGGGGTCCCTCGGGCACCCCTGAAAGGCCTGTCACACCCCCATATTTAGTCACGCTACCGCAGCCCATGTCAGACCCCACCGCATTTGCCCCCATCGCGCCCGTCTCAGCCGACAGCAAACGCCCCAACCATGACCCCCTTTTTCAGTAATTGTCATTCCCCCCTCAGTCACGGTCCTACCCCAGTTCATTGTCCGCTCGAGCGCCCGGAGCATATCACGTTCACCCTCCAGCTCAGATCTCCCTCCCAGTTTAAATCATGCACGACGCCTCGCCAAGCGCTACATCGACGTCGCCGCGACCAGCCCGTGCCGATCCGAGGGCACCGCATCCTTATACGCGGAGCGCGGTCGTTCCAGGTGTTTCTGCAGAAATCGTCGGTGTACATCAATTCACCGTCTTGGGGTTTACAAGCTGTGGGCCTAGACGCGCCTGCGTCGCACATTTGAGTGTCGCATATCGGCGCAGGGTCTGATCCCGCGTCGACAGATACATTCTTTGCCTTTTTATTCGTTGTGGGAGTTGGCTCTACCGTGGCGGTGGACGGACCCGGCGTAGCTTTCGACGGTCCCGCGCCTCCTCCTTGCGGTGAACCAGTCAGGTCGTGTACAACGGGCTTACCACCGGTCACCACACCGGTGACTTCGACTTCGTCGTCGTCTGTCTCTTCTCCGGAACTACCCACCAGGTTTATTATGTCAAGAGCATCCACCATGCATAGTTGGGTGACGATGAACATGACGCCGCGTGCGCTATATACAACACGCAAGGTATGTCTACTGTGCTACGTGATGTTGGTATATATACGCGAATCGGACAAGGCAAGCTCGCCGATAAATATACCCTCGAGTGCGCGTTCACTGGCAGGGCACCTCGCATCACATCGTAAATATAAAACGCCGAATTCACCACGCCCGGGCGCGGTGCTCACCGTACGTGTCGCCATGAGTATCGACGAACGGTTCGCGCGATCCACGCCGCAGCAACGCGTAGTGTTGGAGCACGTGCTCGTGGACGGGCGTAACGCGTCCGATTCTGATGATGACAGCGACGACGGAGCCGAAGAAGGGAACCCTGCTGGGCTGGGCCCGCCAGCCAGCCAGGGCCCGCAGACCCTTGACGTTTATTTTTTCGTAGATGGGACCCCCGAAAGGGCCCCCGAAGGGACCCCCGAAGGGGCCGTTGGCGAGACCGCTGCTACGGATACCGATGCGGACAACGAAGATGAAAACGGTGAGGAAACCGATGGTGAAACCGGTGCTGACACCGGTGTTGAATTCGACGCCACAAACGATGCGGGTACGTAGCTTATTTTTTTGCTTTGGGATATTGTAAACGCGTTCAGTGTTGAACGGCGTGTACCCCGCGCATCCATGCAGGCAACTTTGCGGGGGAAAGTGTAAGCAAGAAGCGGCCACGAAATGTCACAGACCTGGACTCGAACGAGGCGCGAGGGCAGCCAAGTCCCGTTGGCACCGCAGCAGCTGACAATGGCATACGCGAAAACTTGGAAAGTGTGGAGTACCAGCCAGGCATCCTGGAATTTTGCCGAGGGTACTCGATACCTGGCATCGAACAGGACAACGGGGGCGCGTTGGGTGACCAACAGCAGAACAACCAAATGGTTACATTCGTCATCCAATATGAGAAGGTTCATCCAGGGCAACAAGGAGCAGGAGTTTCCACTGCTGTATACCCTCTGCCCGCTGGATTGCTTCGTCAACTCTTCGAGCACCTGTTCGATCAGAAAAGCATATCACGCATCCATACGCATGGCTGATCTGTGTCTGGATCTTAGCTGCTGTACAAATGACTCTGAGTTATCATCTCTTTGTACTAACAAGCTAAGAGGGGAGGAGTTGTGCCAGGGAACAATAGCCCGGCCAAGCCATTCGATTGGCATATTGTATTTATGCATACTGGGGCAGTGAGATGGCAATGGGCTCGGAAGGGGACTCCCGAGCCATTGACTTCGTACTATGGGGAGCGAAAGCCTGGACTTGATTATAGCTGGCAGCATATTATCGTACACCCTTCTGGTGCGCTACGCCGCTGGGAGCGTAATAGGGGCGGCGGCTGGTTTCTAGAAGACGCCACTCAGTTGAAGGCGCCGGTAGCGCCATTCTCATTACCGATCAGCCGCGTTGGGATCGCGTACTGGAATCCGACGATTGTGATTGACGATGACGAATATCATGGAATTCCCTACAAGGGGCGTAAGCCTACACACTCAGCGTCTACGAACAGTGAAGATTCGGGTACAGGCGCTGTGTCCTGGAGTAAGGAGAAGTTACCAGATTCTGATGACAATGATGACGCAGGTGTCACTAACAGTAAGGAGAAGCTACCAGATTCGGATGACAAAGATGACGCGGGTGTCATATATGACATGGACACTGCCAGTCCGAAATGGGAGCCAACTTCGCCTGAATATGATGACACCGAGGATGACGTCAGCGAGTTCGATGACTTGGTAGCTGACGATGCTGAAGAACAAGCTGAAGCTCGAAGGTTGAAGAGACTGGGACTGCAATTGATCATGGATGAGAAGGGTGAACTTCACTGGGTACCAAAGGGCACCTCCCCGACCTCACCTGTTCAGCCCGATGATCAGCCTATTACCGAGCAGAAGTCTGAGGCCATATCTGAGGATGCCCCAGCCTCTGTGGTGGAGACTGTTCATGCACCACCGAAGAAACCTTATGGGTCAGATACTGGATTGACTTCAATGGGTGAGAATAAGGCTGGGGTGTCTGAAGAGACGAAGAGGCAACCTAGGAAATATCCGAGATGTTGGACACATGAGTATATAACTCAATTGAAGTACTCCATAAGAAGTGACAGTGATGAAGAAGAAGGGCTTGACGTGGCTCCTCGTAGGAAGAAAGCAAAGATCAGCAAGGGACAATGAAATCAACTGTCTTGATTAGGATTGTCCAAATGCAGATTCTCTGATTAGGATTTGTATAGGTGGCAGATGATGATATGCCAGCCGACATGGGACAGATCGATTAGAGAATATGAACTGCGCGACTTGAAAGTATAAGACTTGAATATTGCCCATTTGGAGGCTGTTCTAACTTGAAGTAACTATTTGGAGGAGCTGTTGCTCAACCTGTTAATTTACTACTCACCATGAGTGACATCTGTCATCGAGAGGCTGATTACAGCATCTCGATGATGAAGCAAGACAGTTCTTGAAGAACAAACTGTTCTGAAGGGACGCGTCTTCGCTTCAAGCATGAATTGAACACCATGCGGGTATCATGTGGCTTATTCGATCAGCCGATACTGTTGTTCACCCAATGCCCTCGGGTTCACAACCCGATAGTGGTAGCGCTTGAGAAGCGCGGGGGCATTGGCGTATATGAGAGAGCATTGAAGCTCAAGCAGTAGATTCTGGATATCAGACTGCACTCATACCACCAAACTCTTGCGCGTGCTATTGTCGTTCAATAATAGCCGTGCCATACATATCGCTCGCATAGCGAGCCCTGACAGTCCACCCCCCAGAATTGGTGGGACGACAGGTAGGGTGCAGTTGGCGTGCTGTAGCGGCGTGTAGCTCGATGGCCAAGGCAAGATGCATGGTGGGGATGACGAAGGACATCATGCGGGATGTGGGACTACCGCGCCTTGCCACATGAAGGCTCGGCACACCCCTAATTCTAGTGCAAAAGGTTGTTGATGTAGACTGTGGTAGGTGGGGGCATT
This sequence comes from Cymbomonas tetramitiformis, assembly GCA_001247695.2. Lineage (NCBI taxonomy): Eukaryota > Viridiplantae > Chlorophyta > Pyramimonadophyceae > Pyramimonadales > Pyramimonadaceae > Cymbomonas > Cymbomonas tetramitiformis. The sequence continues at coordinate 38,091 of LGRX02000426.1, forward strand.
GGAGGGGGTGTGGCCCGAGCATGGTTGCGCTGACGGAGCAGGGCGTAGCGAGCGAACCGCTTCGATTCGTGCGGCGCGCGAGGTGTCCCAACACACTAGAAGAGTGGCGAAATAATACTTTTGGGGTGGTTGGCGGGGGGGCAGGGTGGGGAGGTTCGAAATGCAGGCCGGCTCTCAGGGTTCGGGTCTTACGCGTACGTGGGTCGCAAGGCTGAAAAAAACCGGACCGTCATAGAGATATGGCCAATGAATCCAAACTCGGTCTCGTGGTGCCATGTGCATCGAAAACAATGTAATACATGCCCTGAAGGGTCACTCGACCGTTGGGGTGGCTTGGAGCCCCATGGATCCGCCGATTTCGAAGGGGGTCTAGGGCAGGATATCTCGGCGACGCGAAACGATGGCGCGTGGTGGTGAGGCGAGAGGGCCGTCGCGATGCATGCGTGATGACCGCCATGCGACTGCATGCTTGAGACACCTCTGAGTCCCATAAAAACGAATCGAACGGGCGACGAGGCGCCATGTCGCGGGGGGGGAGGCGGGGGCGCCGTTGCGATGGCCGCTTTGGTTTCTTAAGTAATTGTTTCAGTTTCAGTTTCAGTTTCAGTTATTAACAAGGGACGGTATCGATAGTTCGATATCCCGATATATCGAAAATATCGTTACTCATCGATAGTTTTTTTAGCGTTATCGAAAAATATCATATCAATCGATATCATATCGGGTACTTACTCATATCGATCGATAGGAGTTTGGGTACTTACTCATATCAGTCGATAGTGTTTCGAGCTTTTTTTTTATCGATTTATTGATATCAGATTTTTCGCGTGTTATCGATATGCGCCGTCGCTGAACCCCGATATCGCGAAATCGGGCAGATATCGAAAATATCGATAATTTGACCAGGGCAAGGGACGACGCTCATGCGTCATGGATCCCATGACTTGGTCGAATTGATGTTGGAATGACTTGTATCCTTAGTCGGAAACAACCAATCATGTGCGTATATAGGTGATCCCAAGATATATTCGACCATCGGATCCACAATAAAGCCAGAATAAACATCTAAAGCCACAATAAAAATCTCAGCCACAAACTCAGAAACATGGGGAAGCGCGGAACTGGAATCAAGCGTCACATATGCACTCATACTTGAGAAAGAGAGTAACTGAGGGTACACTAGAACACTCCATGATGGCTTCAATAAACACCAAATAAATAAATGTAATATGTAAGTTATTCCTGTTCAATCTGCTGTGACTAGTTTGCCCTTTACTGTGATCTACTTGCAACCTTTGCTGAGATATCGATATATCGACCTGATTTTGGGTTGTTATCGTTATCAAAATCGATTATCGATTGTAGGATTTTTCAACTATTGATCGATAACAATTTACCTAGTTACTCATATCGATCGATAGCAATTTACCTAGTTACTTATATCGGTCGATGATTAAAATTATCAGTTGTTCATATATCATATATATCGATATCATTTTTACAGTTACTCAAAGTTATCGATGGCAAAAAAAACCGCCGATACCGTCCCTGGGTAATTAAACTAGATTAATTACATGTGCATCGTGACAATTGCTTACGCCAAGTATTATTAGTTCCTCCTCTTCTTCTGTCAAGTCCACTATTTCCACATGACCCCCCGTGCCTGTAACGTCCGCCTCTTGTGCCAAAGGATCTGCCTCCACAGTACCGTCTGCCAATGTGACAATCACCGCCTGTGCCGCCGCCTGTGCCACGGCCTCTGTATCCGCAGCCGCACCCATAACAGCGCCTGCAGGTGCGTGTGCCACGGCCTCTGTTTCGGCAGCCGTACCACTCACTGTGCTTTCAGCTACCTGTGCCACGGCCTCTGTAACGGCAGCCGCACCCACAACAGCGCCTGGGCTGAAGTATGCAGGGATAGAATTCCCACGACCATTGTTGCTAGCACCGCCATTGTCATCATCGGTGGCATCGTGATGTCCATCCCGTGTATCCTCGCCTTCACGTCCCTCATCTGAATAAGCTGCCATCGCAATCTCCATATCCTTTTCCAACTCCTGCTCGATTTCCATCGCCAATGAAGAATCAGACTCTGCTGCAGATGCCTGCGCCACGGCCTCTGTATCGGCAGCCGCACCCACAACAGCATCTGCAGCTGCATGTGCCACGGTCTCTGTGTGGGCAACCGCACCAATCACCCTGCCTTCGGCTGCATGTGCCACGTCATCTGTATTGACAGCCGCAACTACAACAGCGCCTTGAGCTGCATGTGCCACGTCATCTGTATTGACAGCCGCAACCACAACAGCGCCTTGAGCTGCATGCGCCACGTCATCTGTATCTGCAGCCACGCCCATAACAGTGCCTGCATTTGCATGTGCCACAGCCTCTGTATCTGCAGCTGCTTGTGCCGGGAGCTCCTCCTCCACAGCAGCACTCGTCACCACGGCCTCCCCTGCCTGTGCCGGGAGCTCCTCCTCTACAGCAGGGGACGTATCGGCACCCTCCGTTTCCGGTTCTGCAGCCTCTTCGTCGGCATCCGTGCCTGCAACTGCATCGAGTCCCTCCTGCGCCGAGCCCTCTTCGTCACGAGCTGCGCCGTCGTCAGCTTCTCCACCCGTCTGTGCCAGGGCGTCAGCCTCAACAACTATCCCTGTCCGTGCGACCCTCGCTGCCTGTGCTGGGGCCTCTGCCTCAACAGCTGCGCCTGCGACCAATCCCGCGCCTTGCTGCAGTGGGGATTCTCCCTCAACAGCGGGCCCCAAGTCACGAGCCACACCCACCTCTACGCCGAACCCTTCTGCCAGGCGGCTCTGAGGCGGAATCTCAGTTCGGTGTTCCTGGCCCTTTACTGCCATGTCAGCATTCCCCGTGTCAATCTCTATGCGAGGTGTTTTGCGTGGTCGCCCTCGAGGCCGCTTCTGCTCAGTACCGATCGGATTTTGCACCTTCCGAGGGCATCCTCGAGGCCACTTCTCCGGGTTGCTGCTAAAACTATCAACCTGTAGCTCCTCCTCTACAGCAGGGCTCGTATCGGCACCCTCCGTTTCCGGTTCTGCAGCCTCTTCGTCGGCATCCGTGCCTGCAACTGCATCGAGTCCCTCCTGCGCCGAGCCCTCTTCGTCACGAGCTGCGCCGTCGTCAGCATCTACAGCAGGGCATGTATCGGCAACCTTCCAAGGCAGTCCTCGAGGCCGTTTCTCCCGGTTGCTGCTAAAACCATCACCCACTTGACCCTTCTGCGCCCAGCTACCGCCACCCAGCCGAGTATGCTCCACCCAGTTGCAGCCTCCAGGCCAAGTATTCTCCGCCCAGCTGCCGGCGCCATTGGTTGGCACCACAGCACCCGGATGGAGCACAGGGCGCGGGACTCCATCTTCATCGAGGCTCCCCTCATGCCGTGTGCTTCTCTCCATCTTCTCACCTATCGCCTCCCCGCCCACAGCTCCCTCGAGCTGAGATTGCCTTTCTGGCAGGCCCTGCTGGGTCTCAAGGCACAGCGAACCCGAGTCTCGGCTCTCTGGCCTCTCACCAAGCGCCGCCCCATCGGCATTGACCTGCGCCCCCTCGATGCTATCGTGTACCTCGTCGACTGCCATCCGCGCCTCCTCCACACCCCCAGATGCCTCGCCTATAGCACCCTCCACGCCCTCAACGCCACCATGGCCCTCCTCAAGAGCACTCCACACCCCCTCGATGACGTCGTGAGCCTCACAAACAGGAATCTTCCCCCCATCCACGCTTCTGTGTATCTTGTCGACGGCGCTCGACACCCCTTCGATACTACCACGCACCTCGTCGACAGCAATATCCAACCGGTCGATACCAGCGGGCACCTCCTCGACAGTAACCGGCACACTCTCGAGGCTGGCGCCATCCCCTTCCTCCTCCTCGCTGGCAGGAGTCTCCTCGGCGGGTGCCTCAGGCGTAGCCCGACCAGGGGATATTTGGTCGTCCTGTCGCTTTCTTTCCTCTCCCTCGCGTGATTCCGAGGTGACATGTTCTTCTTGTACCTCGCCGCTCCTTGGCGCCTTGTCCACGATGCCCGTCTCCTGTACGTGACCCCACACCATTAGGTCCAGGTCCAAAGTCACCTCTGGGCACTCCGAGGCACTGTCGCGCCCACGTGCGGATCGCCGCGCAGGCTGCCCCCGGCTTCTGGGCTCGGCGTCCTCCTGGAGCGGGTCGCCGCAGCTGGGCCTTGCCAGCTCAGCAGCATCCACTGCCCTCATCTCGAAATGCGATTTCTTGCGAGGCCGTCCTGGGGGCCTCTTCCACCGTTCAAGCACAACTTCCTCCGCGCCGTCTGCCGGTGGCTCCGCCTCCTCCTCCGTCTCACTGATCTGCACGTCGTCCATCTCCCCCCCCCGCGCTGACTTCTCCGCGGCGACCCTCTCCTGGTGGCCCAGCTGCAGCAAGTCCACTGTCACCTCCCGGCACTCCGAGGCCATGCTTCGCGTGGGCGCTGGCACCGGCAGCTCTCGCCCGCGCCGGACTCTCCCAGGCACCCCCGTACGATCCAAATCCAAATCCGAGGCGGGAACCTCAAAGTTGGGGTTTACCCGAGGTCGGCCTCGAGGTCTCTTCTCCCCGGCTGTGGCTGTTGAGCCTCGTAAGCCTTCCACAACTTCGGCGTCCTCGGCGCATATGTCCATGACAGACACCAGCTTCCGGGGACCACCTCGCGTCTTCGCTCCTGGAGCGTGCTTCGGAGGCCGCCCTCGTGGTCTCTTGACCCCTACAGCAGCCGTAGCATCGTGCAACTGTACGATTTCCTGAGCCTCCTCCTTGTCTGCCTCGGTTGCAGAGCACCTCTCAGGACGCCCCGGCGTTCCCCTTACCTCCACTGCGGCCGTCGTCCCGCAGGTACCCTCCACAACCTCCGCCTCCCCCGCGCCCGCCTCCATAATAGCGTGCTTTGGAGGCCGGCCGGGTCGTCTCTTCACCCCCACTGCAGCCGTGGCATCCTGCAAGCTCGCATCGACCTCCGCCTCACCTGTCTCCGCCATCAAGGCAGCGTGCTTCGGAGGCCGTCCTCGCGGTCTCTTGAGCCCTGCAGAAGCATTTGCAGCATGCAAGCTCTCAGAGAGGTCCACCACTTCTGTGTCCGCCTCTAAGGCGAGGGATTTCGGAGGTCGACCAGCTGTTCTCCTCTTTCCTACATCAGCCGTGGCACCATGTAAGTTCTCAACGACCTCAGCCTTTCCCGTGTCTGCTTCCATCACGAGGGTCTTCCGAGGCCGGCCCGGTGGTCTCTTCACCCCAAAAGCAGCCGCGCCACCAGCTCTGCGCTCTGTATCCTCAGCCTGCGCCGTACCCACCTCGAGGCTAGAGCTCTCCCGGGGGCGGCCTGCTGTTCTGACCAACCCCACAGCGGCCGTGGCACCGCGTAAGTTCTCACTCATCTCAGCCCCCGCTGGGTCCGCCTCCGAGACAGGGGTTTTCCTAGGCCGGCCCGGGGGTCTTTTCGGAGGCCGATCAGGCGGTCTATCCCTCCCAACAGAATTCGTTGCCCCACGTGAACCCTCCGCGGCCGTAGGCTCGTCAGAAAACGCTAGATTATCTGCAGGTTCCGCTGACACCTCCATCCCCGCGAGTGCCTCCTCGCCAGGAGTGCTCGTGCGGCGCTGCTCCGGACTGTCATAAGCTGCAGCCTGAAGGTCAGCTCGACAGCTGGCTGTGGCTCCTTTGTCAGGCTGGAAGAAATGCATCTGGGGGCTGCAATCTCGTGCCGACTTCCTAACGACACCCAGCTGATCAAACCCTAACTCCTCCGTTTCATTCCCCCTTAAGTCCAGCTCCATGTCGATCACCACTTCGTCAGCTGCAGCATCCCGGCGGCCGCGGTAAAGCCGCCTCGTGTGGTGCTCCCCGCTTGCGCTTCTGCGGTTCTTGGTCTGGGCGCCAGGGTGGCTGGCAGGCGGCAGTGGCCCGAGCAGGTCACCTTGCGGTGTCTTCCTGGGCCGGCCTGGAGGTCGCTTGCGACTTGCAGCGGCATCTCGCTCGGATGTGTGGTGGCCGGTACCGGCTTCCTTGTTGGATGCCCTGGAGGTGTTTGCGCTCTGCGCATCGAGTGAAGTTTCACGCCCAGCGGCGTCCAGCGACGTTTCATACCCAGCACGCTCTAGACGTTGCTGTGTAGCAGTAGAGTGGGCCCGCGGAATCCCAGCTCCCACATACGGAACCTTCCTCGGCCATACTGGGTCGGGCATATTAGCGGTTGCCTTCCGAGCAGCTGCCCTAACCGCTCTCCGGTTGCGAAAAGGCTTTAAGAACGCGGCGGTGTTCTGGACGTCGTGACACCTCGAGGTGAGCGCCGCCAATTCGACTTGTCGTAGCTTCGTGGCTCATACCCTTATAGGGGTGGCAGCATGCCCACTTTGGATGGGCCGAGCTCTCTGAACCGCACGCACTCCAACTGCCAGCAAACTGCGCACAACCCCCAAAAGCACAACGGCGGAGGACACAATCAGCAAGAGCGCTTCACGCCAAAGGTCGTGAACACGCTTATCACTCACGGCGAGCTTATAAGGCGAGACCTCGGGCAAGGCTACGAGCGAACGAATAAATGTTTGTGGCCTGAGACTGTTTGGCACTACAGACAAACGCCCTGCTACTCCACGTCCAATCATGCTCTACAGACAAACGCCCTGCCGTCTCCACGTCCACTCATGCGCTGGTGGCATCGGCAAGGACCAAGCCTTGGACTTTCCGGGTGGCATGTAGGAAACTAACACGATTTGCAGAATGACAGAACTTAAGAAAGGTTCTCCGCACCCGTTCGTGCAGATCGCCTACGTTCCCTAGTACCGTCGAAATGCGTCACATATGAAACGTCTTAATTCAATCGCTGCCTTGGACGACAAACAGCGCGTTCGCCGTGCATGTCCACGACAAATGAATAACGTGGAAGCACATACGGTGAGCAAGCAGCGAATATCATGAAACATGCTGTGTGAGAAATTGAGAAACTTATCAATATTAGCGTATCCCACCTCATGTCACTGCCTTGGTTGTATGCTGGCCACGAAGCATCCAAATCCACACCACAAATTTGTGTCCGAAGCACACCTGAGTGTCGCAAGGTGGCCCACGCGACAGGAACTTCACGGTATCATGAGTCCATGACACCCTGCGTGAATGTGTACACAGCCCATGTCGTAAACGATAATGTCGCAGTCTACCAATCGCGGAAAAGATAAAACTTTCCCCAAGTTTCAAAAGCAACGGATCAACAGAATAAACACAAAACATGAGTTCAGAGTTGCGTGACAAGGTGACATGAGGTAGATGTTGGCCAACGTGTCATTGTCTTGCGTTGCTAAAAATGGAGTACTCTGGTTGGTCCACCTCGGATGACACGTCTGCGGACAAGAGGTAGTTATAGCTGCCACGTCAGACTATATGCTCTGGACTGTGCCGGAGGCGAATGGCGTTCCCACGGTGGTAGGGGCGGGGTTGGGGAGGGACACGGACACCATCCTTCCTACCTGACGCTTTTTGGCAGGGCCCTTACCATGTGCACCCACTATCGGGAAAGCCAATCAGAACATGCCAGCTCAAAGATGCCATTGCAATACGACTTTTGTAAGAGCACAAATGGCAAATCACCATTGGTTGTCGATGACGAGCGAGCGACAAGGGTTCTTGTCAAGTCGCCGCTTATTTAAATTTATACATGAAAAAGTAAAATATAAAAATATAAAAATATTCAGAAATATTCAGAAATATTTTAAAATATTTATCGATGAATAATATTCAATAATATTTATATGAAAAATATCCTGAGGAGCATAAATGCTAATGACGTGTTCCAGATCAGCTCCCCTGCCTCGCCTTGCGCCCCGACGACCCCCCCGGCTCTCCGGGGGCGCCACCTCTGCCTGCATCGCGCTCCACTTGTGGCTTCGATCCAGATACTTGCCGCATCCCACACCTCTCGCACACCCGCACCGCACCCGCTTATTCCACTCGCCCACACAGGCGTTAGACGATGAAAACCGAAAAATCGGAAAAACGTTTATAACACAATTGGGGATCATTGAATAATGGATGGTGGAATATCGCGCGCATCGAAACTCGATGATGACGTGATAGTACGTAATAAAATATGATGACGTGATATTATGTAAAATCATATGCGAAATATTAAAATACAAGGTTAATGCCTTCAAAAGGAATCATACACCTATATATTATGGAATCTTCGGCGTGACGCAAGACGGCGTCCGTCACACTATTCTATTATTGTGAAGCCCGCAAAGCTCCCATAATGAATGTTAGTGATGTCGCAAACGCGTGCACATGATGGTACGAATACTGTCGGGTCCGAGCAATCTTAACACTCGCGGATAGACATAAACTCGTTCTTAACATTCACTCGTGTCGGCAATTATCCAGGCAGACTTAACACAACACAAGATCATAGAGCTACAAATTTTTTTGAAATTCTGATATTCTGAGATCGAACGCTAAACTCTTACACGCAAGCCCAGATTTCCAACATGAAAAAGAATGAAAACAGCAGTAAAATATATTCATAAAAGGTCGGTATAATAACCACAAAGTACGAATTATTGTACAAAGCTGTGAGCAAAACTGTCTTAGCACTCTAGCACTGGCACGCGAACAGCCACCTAGCACTTGCGAAGCAAAACAATAATGAGTCCACTAGCCTGACCTACAGTCAGAGCTTACTTATATCTTAATGCTCTGTCACATTTCCCAAAACTGTAACGGGTTCTAGCCCTTAAATCTTCATCTGGCCAATGGAAAGTCATTATTCCATGCCAGCTCTAACAATGTTACCGTTTACCACATTCTGACTGACACGTCAGTGGCAGAGTAGTCACTGTCATCTTCATCTTATCATTTCTTGGTCACCCGATAATGACCATATCTTCTCTGGCAGGTCCGCACCTCTCGGGCAGTCATCTTAGCGAAGCCTGTCATACTTGTCATCTCTGTCACGTGTGTCACCAGCTGGACAAACCCGGCGCGGTACCATGAGAAGCCGGCGTTTGTTACAGCTGTCGCAAACGCGTGCACATGATGGTACGAATACTGTCGCGTCCGAGCAATCTTAACACTCGCGGATAGACATAAACTCGTTCTTAACATTCACTCGTGTCGGCAATTATCCAGGCAGACTTAACACAGCACAAGATCATAGAGCTACAAATTTTTTTGAAATTCTGATATTCTGAGATCGAACGCTAAACTCTTATACGCAAGCCCAGATTTCCAACATCCCCCATCTGTAGCTGCTACCTGCAGTAGCACAGACTCAAATGTGGGCTTGTTCAGCATACTGGGTCGTATCACCATCCGCCATGAACTTGCCCAAACTGAAAGTGAACATACCAATGCCTTCACCTTCTCCATCCTGTAACATCCTTGCTCTGACCAGAGGGTTCTTGAACACCAAAACCCAATTACATCTGCGGCCAATAGGTCCATGTTCCAGATGCCCAATCACATGCAAGCGTCCAGACTGACTCAATCGTTTGAAGTACGCAGCTCTGCTCTCGGTCATGTCTGTCAAATAGTAAGAAGGAACATGGACACATGCCACCACACGACTGGCCATAACTGCCAACGGAAACGCGATATCCAGCGCTGCAAACCAGGGCGAAGTCACCACGGCATCACAAACACCATACTTCTCCTTCCATATGCGATAGTTACCTGGCTGAAGTGCGTCATGCGCCTCAGACCAACCCAGCTGAGAATTCCAGTCATTATTCATAAATCTCAACTGCGGCCATTGCTCCACCATCACCTCACGGATGACCCCATGGCCTGCCCATGGGTCCCACACACCATCGATGGACTTCCAGTCCACCTCTGTCGCCAAGCGCCTCACCTCGGAGGGCACCGTGATGACCAGCTCAAGCCCCCACTGTAGTGCGCTAGCTTCGCGCACCTGAGCCTTAGTCATATGTCTCAATTCTCCTCGCTTTTCAACTTCTTCTTCAGCCAAAGCAGGCACCAGAGGTGCATCCCTCAGTCGCCTTGCCATTGCTTTCTGTTCCCGGTACTTCTTGCTCAGCACGGTGCGATGGCCCTCATTCCAGTGCCCTGGCATGAAGATCTGCACAGCCTCAGAGAGCTTGTCCTGTCTACCCCAATCAATCTGATCTGGCGCGTGGAGGAACATGTCCTTCTCCTCCAATAGCATCTCCCTTGATGAGATAGCATGCCATGGCTGAAATCTGTCTCCCTTCACCACACGACGGGGACCCACGTCTGCTGGCAGCAGGCGCATGTCTGAGGACAGCTTCTCATTCAATTGCTGAAAAAGAAAAAAAAAGAAAAAAAAAAGAAAAAATGTGACTCTGCCTACTGGAAGCGTGATATTTGAAGGTGCACAGCTGTTACGCCTGCCCCTAGTCAATTGCTGCTCCTTCATCCCCAGTCTGTCCTCCGGACACAAGAGCTCTTGGCTTCCTGGGTCAGTACCTCAGCGCTAGCAGCTTGCATCCCCGTGCCTGAGCACCTAGGACATAGCCACTCGCCTTCTGGTACTTCATCCAATGTTGGGGTAAGACACCACAAATGGTACCCCCTGTTGCATGCGTCGCACAACAACATCTCTGCTTCCCCATCAGTCTTCCTGCACACTTCACATGCAAGGTGTCTGCTGGGCACGGCTGCACTACAGTCATACTGGTCCTTCACCTGCAGGTGACATGGCGCGATGCTCTGCACGGTGCTCTTTTCCCTTAACTTGGTGGCGTCCTCAAGCACCACAACACCATCTCGCTGTATCTTGACCAGCTTCAGAATGGCAGACTTGGTCGCGACTTCCATGCCGCTGCGAGGCTTCTGTCTGATGTAGACGAAGTCACCCACCTTAAACTGGTGTGGCTTAGGCTCAATGCCCCCACCCCTTCTTCCTTCATAATGTAAAGTATCACGATGCTGTGCAACCTCCAGGCTGCAGCCAGCGTGCACCATCAGTCGCTTCACTACCTCTGCTCTCAGGAGGAGGTCCTTGACTCGGGCGTCCTTGTCATCTTTGACCTCTGGACTGAAATCCATGCTGGGCGCTTGCTTCAGATCTGGCGGCACCACTGCTTCTTGGGCAAACAGCAAGGTGAACGGCGCCACTCCTGTGGACTCTTGGCGTGCTGCATTGTAGCTCAGCACGAGCGGCCAGAGCTGTTCATCCCACTTATAGTCGAGGCCCTTCTCCAAGGCGATCTTCTTGAAGCAAAACTTCATTGTACGCACCACTCGCTCGGTGAGCCCGTTGCCTTCTGGAGAGTCCGGCGAGGTAACTCGTCTGTCTATCAGACAGTCTCTGCATAGCTGCTCGAACTCACCCTCGAACTCCTTGCCTCCATCCACCAAGCACTCTGCTGGCGCACCGAACACAGCCAGGACATGACTGCGAAATGCCGCCGCGATGGTCCTTGCCTCCTTGTTGGGAATAGGTACACAGACTATGAATCTGGTGTAGTGCTCGGTCATGATGAGCACCCTGTTGTTGCCAGCCTTGGTCTGTCTCCTCGAAGGCCATGCCGAGTCCAGCGACCAACGATACATGAACGACACGATCTCGAGGGGGACAAACACGCCTCCTCTCTTGCATAGTGGGTTTTCACGCGCTGGCAGGTCTCACACTGAGTGACCACAGCCTCCACGTCCTTCTTCAGGTCGGCCCACCAATGGCGCTGCCACAGAAGATGCTGCGTACGTCTTATACCCCAATGGCCAGTTCTGGAATGGTATTCCTTGACCAATGCAAGACGGTCAGCAGGCTTGGGTATTCTCACCTCCTTGCCCGACAGCGTGATCATGTAGATCTCGTCCGTAGCCTCATCCCATCGATGTCGTGCTGCGCGTCTCCTCACACGACGAACTTCATCCTCTGGCAACCTCACGCTGCCATTGGACTTCAACCATCTGAGGCACCATGCATCGTCATGCACATCTCGATGCTTGTCACGGTCGACCTGCTGTTCAGCCACACTGGCCATCAAGTCCGCGAATCTGGTGGTACACGCCAACCTGGGGAGTCTCATCTCCGCATCTTTGACAGGCGGACTCCAAGCAGGCACGTCAACGCGCGCTGCTGGAGTTGCGCCCTCCTTCACGAAGTGGCTCTCGTGCCTCTGGCGATACTGCTCGATGGCGTAGAGCTGCCACTCCTTCTTCTTCTTCTTCTTCTTCTTGGTTCCAGCCTTCTGTCGCTGAGCCCCAATTCCTTCTGCACCTTTCTGCCCTTGTGAGCACATTATCTGCAGCTTCTCTTCCCAGTCACGGTGACTCATGGTCTTCGCCACCTGCTGAGTATATGCGTTCGAATTCTCAACCCATTCCGCCAGCAAAGCTTGCCTCTGCTGAAGGTCCGACCTCGCGTGGTCTGCCCAGTTGTTGTCTACAGCGATAGGCTGTCCTGGGGAATTCTCCGCCTCTGGGGACTCCTCGCTGTGAGGAAGCCCCTTCCTGCTTGCTTCTGCGACTGCCATCAGCAGTTCCATAGCCCTGCGATCCATGGCCAGGCCCAGAATGCTCGCCAATTCTACGTCGTTCAGGCCATCAGCCATGCGTAGCTCACTTGCGCTGTAGCCCATGGCTCGCGCCTTCTCGTCGAGGTTCACTTCTCGGGATTCTTCCTCGGTGTCCTCATCGTCATGGTTGCGCACCACGGTGCCCATTCTTGCTCTTCTAAATGCTCTCGACCCTTGCGTTGCCATGATGGTGGGAAGAGCCCTCAACGGTTCTCCCACCACGTTCACCGCGTAGTGAGGCGCTCGGTCTGTTCTTATCACTGGTCTGGGCTGCCAGCCCTTGCATAGAATTGACGATACAACTCGTCCTTCTGGTCTCGCCACCTTGCTCATAACGGAGCGAAACTGGTGGATCTGGAACAGGTTACTCCAATACGCTCGCAATCGATGTGCGTAAGCGCCTGCTTGTGCTGCGTCAAAGGACACTGGTCGGCCAATGACGCTGGCAATGTACGGGAACACCTCGTCCCTGATCTTGGTCCCGGGTCTGTGCGACAATGGGGACACGTTCTCCAGGATGTATCCTGGGGGCCTCTGCTGCTGTAGCTGCTGCAGCGTGGACAGAAGCCGAACCACTTCATTAAATAATTTGCTGTGCCTGCCATCCAGGCCTGTAAGCGTTCCAGCAGGGGAGAGATCCTGGCATGGAAACCCACACACCATGACCCACTGGCGTCCTTGAAGAGCTCCTGCCCGTATGAAATCGGCGCTCGTCGTGTCGTGCAGATCTTGGGGTAAGGCCCCAAATTCTATTGCACTGGGTGAGATAAGGTCAGGATATCGTCGCAGCAACGCCGTGCACCTGGCTCTGGCCACTGTCTGACTGCTCGGTGATATGTCCTGATACAGGTATCGATCCACCTTCATGCCATTGCGGAGCAACATCTCCAGACCAGCACAGAGGCCTCCACACGGCTCATAGCACACCACGCCTTCCTCTCGAGCTTGCGAGAAGAACCGCCTGCTCAACACCCTGGTGTCCACATTCTCAGGCTTCAAGATGCGTTCGCCTTCAAAGTACTCATTGCTGTATACAACGGGGCTTCCTTCGCCATGCGTGCCTCGTGTAGGTCGCACCAGGCTCAGCGCTTTCCAAGCCGCCCTTGCTAGCCTCCCAGAGTCGGTCACCAGCTCGGGTAGATCTGTGTCGAACATGTCCCCATGATTGCACTCCAATTCCTCCTGGTGGTGCAAATCGAATAAACGATGCACTGGTCCTGTGCCCAGCTGCTCCACGGCAGCCCTCTTGCAGTAGTTGGCAACCTGCACCTCTGGCGTGGCCTCTTCCCCTGGGGAAACATCCCCAGCCAGCATGAAGCACAGGTAGTCGCAGAAATCCTTCGTGCAAAGCTGCAAACTTCCCCCACGCCTGCGTGAAGCGCAGTCACCTTTTCCCTCGCATGCCTTGCCCCAGTCTCGTCCGTCGTAGACGGTAACGGGTAACGAGACGGCACGTCAGCGTTGCTGTTCTTAGCTCCTGGGCGATACTGCACCGTGAAGTCGAGAGGATAATAGTTTACTCCTGGGAATTCCCCTGGGACAATTTGGTATCTTAGGCGTGTGAGCGTCTTTTTAGCTCGCTCTCGCTCGCTTTGCGTGCTTGCATGCGCACTTTGGGCCTGTGGCGAACTGCTTTCAGCTTCCGTTGCGACGTTCTGATATGTTTTTGATGTGCATTCCGGTTGTTCTGGCGGCTTGACGGGTTAGCGTCCTAGAGGCGGGACCGTTTTTGTCGTTGGTTATACCGGTTTCACTCGTTTTTGGCCTATTTTGGCTCACTTCCGTGTGCATCCTGATAAGTGAACTCTACGGCACATATTGGGGGGGAGGTATGATGGCTTACAACAACTTTTGTGCGATTTTTATGAGTTATTTACAATTGTTTTAGTCTTCATCAACTCATAGTATGGCCTCAAACAGCTTATTTCTTCAAAATATGTGCGGATTCACTCCCTTTTTAGAGCTTAAAAAGAGTTGATGCACCTCCTCAACTTCGATAACTGGGCTTCTGGATGGTTGTGAAAAGTTATTTTACTTATTTTGGATATATTTTACCAAACTTTACCAGTCCTCATCAATTCTTGGAGCTTTGAGACCTTTTTGAGCCTTTTTGGGAGCTGCATTCACTCCTTTTTGGTCCATCAACCCTGAGTTTTAAGAGTGGATCAAGCTTCTAGACTTCAATATGGAACTTTTGAACGATATTATTATTTTATTCTACTCAGTATGGATATTATTTACCGTTCTCAACAGTTCTTGAAGGTCTACAGCCCTTTGGTGCCCTTTTTGGCTGATGCATGCACCTTTTTCAGCCCCAAAATAGCCCTTTTTGACTGAAAATGGACTTTTCAGACTGCCAAATACTTATTCTGGACAGTACACACGGTTTATCTTTCAAATATGGACCTTACTGAAAAGTTTTTATCAGTGTATGGAGTTATGGGACCTTCTGGGAGCTATTTGGATACTTTTGGCTGCAGCATGCACTCTCCATCCACACCTAGCACTTGAAAACTGTGTCGCGGGGCCCTGGCGAATTTTCTAGAAATGGACAGAAGTGAAGTAAGGACTACGTTGACAACATAAAAAGTACTTCTCCAACTTTGTTTTCACTTCCAATAGTGTTACAAGCAACCTCAGCAGCTGGCAGCAAGTGTGCTTTCGACTGCTGAACATACATCCACTTCCAGCCCCCTTAACACTGTGGGCTATTTTTAGTAACCTACCAGCATATGGCCATACCCTTTGGTATTGGTGACACGTACAGACGACAGTGGTGGAAGCAGGGCTTTGACAAGTGGGTCTACCCTCCTGGACCTCTTCAGCAACCTGGTATTCCATTTGGCGGCTTCCCTCCTTCACCTTCAGTGTCCCCCACTACGTCGGACGACGAAGAGGACCCGTTCACACTTCCTGAAGGTTTCCAGCCCCTACTGTTACCTCAACCTCCACAACAGAACTAGCCTGCCTATTTCCAGATATGCAGCCGCCCTACGACCCATACGCCGTACCCCCGTCTCCATTCACCTTTCCACCCTCACTTGCTGCTGGCTCCTTTCCACCCTCCACCACCGGACCTGCAGCACTCATGGCCCCAGGACAGCCCAGTCCCCTGCCATATCAACCACCTCAGGTCCCCCTCGCAGACCCCCGCCTTACTCCACTCAGCCCTTACCCACAGCCACATCCCTCAGGAACCGTCCCGGTGTACCACACCCCAGCAGCAGTTCCTGGACCGGTCCCCGCTGTACCATGGACCTGGTCTGGGGGTTTCCCCTTCGGGGGGGTTCCCTCCCCTTACGCCCCTGCACTTCACTCCCCGGCTCAGACGCTGCCAGGGACTGCTAGGAGTGCTGAGGAGGCGGCACGCTGGCTGGCGTATCGTCGGCAGGAAGAGGCGGCGGTGCTGGCTGCGTCAGGCTTGCAGGTGGGAGCTCAGGCCACCTATGGTGCTGGAGGGGTGCTCGCAGAGCGCCCCGGCACGGGCTACCCAGCAGGGGCCTTTCGTACCACTGGAGGGGTGCACGCAGAGCACCCCGGTGAGGGCTTCCCTGCAGGGGCCCACGCGACGAACGCTGGAGGGGTACAGGAGGATGAGCCGGAAGAGGAGCCTGTCGCAGACAATCCCTGCCCTCACGATGAGTACCTGAGAGCAGGGGGCTACAGTGACGTAGACCCCGACAACCCATTTGGCCGTAGTGCTGGCGAGGAGTCTGCGTATGAGTACGAGGCGGACCCCAACGACTACGACGAGTATCTGCGGGCGGGGGGCCACAGTGACGTGGACCCCAACGATCCGTACGGGGAAGGGCAGCGCTGGGACGAGGTAGATGACGACGAGGAGGAGCAGGAGGAGCTGGTCGTCTCCATCACTGCGTCAGCCTCAGCGCAGCGCGTTGTCACTGTTGGCGTGGACGAGACGTCCGCAGCACCGCCACAACCGCCTGAAGTGTTCGTCTCGAACAACGCAGGGCGTCGGCGGTCTCGTCGTTCGTCGGGACCGGGGAGCTGGGACGAGCGCAACCTACCTTTCCGCGAGGAGTCCGACTCCAATTCTGGCGGGGGCTCTTCGTCCGCCTCGCAGACGTCCTCGTCGAGGTCATCAAAATCCTCGAGGTCGTCTAAGTCGGGCAGGAGCGGGCAGAGTGACGGACTTAGTGACCGTGCCCGCAGGCATCGCGACGCCAAGGAGAGGAAGCGGAGGCTGCGGCGTCGAGAGCGTGACGAAGGGCGGACCCTTACCCCTGCAGCCCTAGCGGCCACCTTCAGGGAGTGCCTGAAGGAGTTCCACAGCCAAGGGGGGGGCACACGGTCCGCTCCTGCAGACCCCACAGCTGAGACCGCCAGTGCAGACCCCCAGGCCGGGGTTAATTCAGTCGCTGGAGGGGTGTCCACGGAGCACTCCGGCGCGGATCCTCCAACGGGGGTCATTTCAGACGCTGGAGGGGTGCACGCAGAGCACCCCGGCGCAGACCCCCCAGCGGGGATCGCTTCGGTTGATCCGCAGCTGGCGGAGGGCGGGGGGGAGATTCACCCGCAGCGAGCTGGTGTTGCCCCCCTGACCGCGGTGGTGGCCCCCGATGTGGGGGTGCAAACTGGGCAGCCCGGCGGCAGAGGAGGAGCTGGAGTCAGCAACGAGGACGTGACCCTGCAGCAGACGGCGGGCAAGGGCAGCGCCACACGAGAGCGCGAGACCGTTGGCTCCCGCCAACTGGCCCGGCTACGAAGGCAGTCCCTGGAGACGGTGGTGGTTCTCGGGTCTGGTGAAGGAACCCCTGCTGACCACACCCCAGGCACTGACTCGACAGCTGCCGTTCGACATGTGAACTTCCGTGAGGCGAACGGGACCCCTGATGGTCCTGGTGGAGTGACGCCTGGCGGGCCCTCAGCGGAGCTGCCTCCCCCTGCACATGACCCTGCTGTACCAGCACTTGGAGGTGGCGATGGGGGATGTGCACCACCTGGACCTCCGACAGCTGCTCCCTTGCCACCCGCGGTGCCACTCCCAATGCCCAGTGGGCCACCGCCACCTCCTCCTCCTCCACCACCTGGTAGCACGCTTGCGTTACCAGCACCAGAGCATGATGGTGGAGGTCGTGACGGGTCACCAGGGAGACCTCCCCCTCCCCCTCCGTCTGGTCGAGGTGGGCATCGAGGGCGGGCCCTACTGGCCACACGAGATGGCCACACTCTGTGGGTACCGCAGCCTTGGGGGGACACTGGATACCTCGGACTCGGAATGCCGACGGCTACGGTCAGATCGGCTGCAGATGGTGGCCTTGACCTCTTCTACAACGCCACTCCCAAGCTTGATGTCGATCATCCGGGAGTTCTTCAGCGGCCCAGTGCCTATAAGCAGGTCCCATGAGTTCTCAGGCTCGAACGTCACGAAGGCGTGCAGCCGGTGAAGCGTCATGTGAGGTGTGCCTGCAGCCAGTATGGCATCCACATGGCAGTAATGTGTGAACTTCGTGGGGCTGTTGTCACACCTGGTGACCTTGGCACCGGTGCTGGCCTCATACACCGTGAGGCCCAGTCGCCTTACAACCGCGATGGAAATGATGTTACAGTTGGCGCCGGTGTCCATGAGGATTGCCCGATAAAGCATGAGCTCGCCACCGGATGAAACCAGCGCCAGGCCCTCATACAGAGTGGCATTCTGCAATTTGCAGATGGGCTGAACCTGTGTCATCGGCAGCGCTTGCTCGTCGGTCAGGTGCTGCCTCATCTTTTCTCTCAACGAGTCGTAGGCACGGGTCTTGATGGTGCCGGCCCGGACATGTCCATGGTCACTGAAGTCGACCACCCCCAGATCGCTTACACAAGCAGCGGCTGCACATCGGGCGGTGACACTGTCGACCACGCCGTCGGGCATCTCGTCCAGCGGCAACTCCTCGTCCCTCTGGCGTTCTGCGCTCTCTGCTTCCACTTCAATCCCTTGTGCCACCGTAGCGTGCATGTCCTCAAGCTCGTGTTCATTGACCTCGGTGGGCTGCTCAGCTGCGTTCTCGGCTCCTTGCCCATGAGCTCCTCCAGAGCCAGGAGGTTCTCGATGTCCTTCGGGAGGTCAATGGCGTGCTGGGATATCAAGATTGCTGCAATCTGTGAGCAAGTTCGCATGGAGCTGCGGAGGTTGGACGCCAACAGGTGGAATTTCCTGCTGAGGACGTTTGGTGGGATGGCCCTGGGCACCTGAGCAGCTTTGTCGAACTCTTCAGGCGTCTTGACCTTGAAGCCCTGCATCTTCTGAGTACTTCCCAGGGCAACTGCGGCCCTGGCCTGGAACTCTGGTGCATGGCTGACACCAGCACCGTCACTGTCCCCCAGTTCCTCCCCCATGAGGCAGTCATGATCGTCCTCCTCGTACTCCGCCTGCTGGTTGAAGTTGGAGTCGTACTCGGGCACGTCATCGCCATCCTCTGACTGGGCCTGCGCCTCAACGCCCTTGCCACCCTTGGCCGGCGTTCCTGGCTGCAAACCTGTCAATTCTGCAGCGAGCTTCTCCTTCACCTCATGTATTAGTATGCTTCTTAGGAAGCATACTGATATCTTAACTGTTTTATACGGGTGTCTTGCGACATAATATGAAGACAATCCTGAAAACGAGCATCATCGCGTGAGCTCACACCTCGGAGCGCTCAATCGAGCATCCGCTATACCCCCCTAGTGCGGGGGTATAACGGATGCGCGCAACGGATGCGCGAGAGTCTCGGCATCAATATTCTGTTTCACTTTTGAACTAACTCCAAGCCAATCAAAAGATACAAGGGAAAATCCCCCGGAATCCCGTTTACTTGAAAAGTTGAAACTTTGCGCAAAGCGCTAGGCTCGCGGGCATCTCAAAATGTTGAGAATGGCTTACTCGATCCCAAGATTGTTGGTACCCCCGTGATACTAACAGTCTTGGGAATAACATATGAACCATGTGTGTGCTCAATATCACGCAGATACTTCATATGCATCAAGTCAAATAAGAGCTGCCAGCCCTTTTCGCTCAGCAACGGAAAACTTAAGTGAAAACTGTGACAGGTCTCAACGGGGCAAATAATTCTGATCGGCCGCTCTGTCATATGGCTTTCTGCCACGCCCTTTGTCCTTCTCCTTTCTGACTGGGCCTCCTGATGACTGCTCCTTTTGCCCCCGATAGTGTAGGGTCTCTGACTGCTTCGAATGAACAACGTAATTCAAGTCGAGCAGTATCTGTGTGGTTTGTGACCACGAAAGATTATTCCTTTCGTCTTCTGTAAGGAATCTCAGATGGAACCGTTTGCGGAGATCAGGATCCATGCTGTTGACGAATCTGTCCTTTATCAACACATCATCCAGATCAACTGCTGCTAATGCAGCCAGTGACGTGAACGTGCGTAGATAATCTGAGAAAGTCTGGTTCCCTTGAGTCAGTGCCATTAGGTGTTTCTTAGCCACTGATCTTTTATGGGGGTTGCCAAACTGACTGAGGAAAATCCTTCTGACCTTCTCATATGTGGCATCTGGTTGTTTTGCCACGACCTGGAAATAATGTCGGTCGTTGTTTTGTATGAGTGTCAGGAATACTGTGATCAGGTCCTTGTCTGGAACTCCTGGATAAGTGAACTGAAAGTATCTATCCACTGTTTCCAACCATATCTCTGCATCCTGTCCTGCTTTAAATTCCTTAGGTGGTGTCAGTTTCACCTTTGGAACTAAAGTGGATGGAGCTGGCAGTGGTACTGGATCGTCATCAGGGTCTGTGAAAACTATTGGAGCATTATCTGCTGTATACTCCTCGTCTGGTTCCTGTGGTTCATTCTCAGGATCTCTATATCTGCTCATGTCGGGCCTCATGCGACTGATATTATCGAAGTACCCTATCTGGTCGAATCTGGTTTGGGTATTATCATAACCAGCGAGCCACTTGGGTATCTTGAACCGACTGTAGGCATCGTAAGAACCTAAGATGTCAAAGAACCATGTTGACGGATCTGCATTGATAGCTGGAATATCTGATTCTTCTGCCATCTAAAATAAACAAAACACAACACCAAAATACCTTCAGCTGGCTGAGTGTGTGTTGGTATATATATATATATAGTATATATATCTATGTTATATACATATCGTGATCAAACTGGTTTGTACATTACAGCTGTTATCGTGATCAAGCTGTATGAATAATGTATGCACATGATGGCACAGTTGCTCAGTATAATAATGTACATGTGATGTAATGCACATCTGCTGCATGCACTCAGTATATACTCAATGATGGTGAATACTGCAAGTATATGTGTGTGTGTGTGGTGTTGCAGGTATTATAATCTCCGCACACTCGATATTTGCACACACTATGATGTTGCTGCAGAGTATTCAATTATCTGTCATGTTGAGCGTGTATGTGTGTGTAAGCTACTCACACAGCATGTATGCAATACACACTCATGATTGCAGGTGTGTATACGAATCTGACAGTGAATGAATTATAATAACTCGGCAAGCATCAGAGATTTGTACGGCATGCTGCAATATACTGTCATCGTGCGTCATCATTCATGATAATCCCAGTAAGTATACACATATTCTATCAAGGATATCATGACGCGCGCAGATGATGCATCAGTGATTATTGCAACTATTGATAATGACGGTATATTGATGACATTTTGCATACTGACATCGTCATCAAAAACTGCAAAGTAATCGTCGTGTACAGTAAGCGATTTATTGCGATCATCAAAATCGCGATGGTGCGCGCTGCTGATAATGAGCACATCTTGTCGCATATGCGGAACAGCACATGATACAAGTGCTATTTTTCGCGCGGATCATTATTCTGATGATGATTTTTGTGTCCGCGTCTCAAAATTGCGAATTTCGTACAACTGCGAATCGTATCTGCGCGTATATGTGATCGCTGCGCATATGTATGCGGCATGCACACCTTCTCGCGCTGTATTGGTGACGATATGTAGGATCAGCGACTGCGAATATGACGATATATCCTCGCGCACAATATTCGCTTATGCAGCGGTCAGTATATGCAATATATTGGT
This sequence comes from Cymbomonas tetramitiformis, assembly GCA_001247695.2. Classification (NCBI taxonomy): domain Eukaryota; kingdom Viridiplantae; phylum Chlorophyta; class Pyramimonadophyceae; order Pyramimonadales; family Pyramimonadaceae; genus Cymbomonas; species Cymbomonas tetramitiformis. The sequence goes on from LGRX02000426.1 coordinate 59,638, forward strand.
ATTTGTGCGATTGCGACGCCAGATGTTATTCGCGCTCCGCAACCTGCGTACACAATATTCGATATCTATGCTGCACTCACACTATGATTGTCCTCGTTCTCGCCTTGACGAGTAGAATACCAACAGTTCCAGCGTCAATCTGAATCACGATACGCAATTCATTGAACCTTGAATCGTCACTCTGCAATACGATACGCAATTCAAAGGGGGCTACATCCTAAGAACTGTAAGGCTAATGCCTAAGGTGAGGGTTTAAAGTGGACTCAGTTCCCCCCAATATCCTAAAAACACCATGAGGGACGCCTCAATTCGGTGTAAGAAGACTGGTACCAGCAGAAGCAACAACAACAAAGACATCAAAGACATATACAAAGGTATGCCCGTTGTGAGGTCACAACTCTCTTAAGAGGGGAGATCTGTCAGGGTTATGACCGATGACACATGTGTCATACATGTCATACGTGTCATACCTGTCAGACATATCATACCATGTCATGTCATGTCATGTCATGTCATGTCATGTCATGTCATATATATATAATGACAGACAGTCGTCAGTACGGTCGACTATGACATGTACAGTCATATCATCTGTCATTTATTCAAGGTAAGACTTGAATGACACATGTCATCGAGAGGCCAGTATGTCGGACTCGAGATGGCAAAGCAAGATGGTATCTTGAAGAACCGAATGGTTCGGAGAAGAACTCATACTGGAATATCCCGGTTCAAGATATCAGACAGTCAGTGAACCAATATAGATAAACTCTCATAAGAAATAAACCCTAAGCTAGATATACCCGGAACGGCCACGGAGTCGGAACGGTCTCGAGTCTAGCTACCTGTGACACTCGGTGTGTCACAGCACAGGCTTACGGATCAGTCACGGTCCAGTGTTGGCTACCTAGGAATCTGTCATAGGGGCCTGCACCGGGACTCCCGGTCAGGGCTGCCTATACAGATTTCAGCACACCACCCCAGCACTGTGGGTGGTGACTGACAGGTAAGTCAGAAAAGTCAAGATAAGTTAGGGTAGGAGCTAGGGTGACAAACCTAACTGCTAATTCAACTGTGCCATTCTGATACACAAATTGAAACCCTCTAGCCGGCACAAGTGCAGAAATATACAGGTACTCAGGTCCTGCTAAACTACTGAAAAGCACTGTGGCAGCAAACCAGATTGAAGATTGTAGATGTCAAAGTAAAGCATAAACCAAATTGAAGACCATGTTGAGGTCAAAGCACATCTCAGTGCACCACCAGAAAGTGGTGCACTGCCAGAGCCAGAAGTAAAGCTACTCGGGGTCAAAGTCCAGAGGAGCACCGTCACCACAATGTCCACGGTAGTAGCTTGCAGCACTGCTCTCCAGTGGGTCAGGCGGCCGGTGAACCACCGTCGCAGCACCCAGGGAGTGCAGTACTGCATCCAGAGTGACGGGGTCCAGCTCGGATATACCGGGGTAGATGCATAAGTCTCCCCTGCACAGCACAGGCTGCGGTGCAGCCCGACCCGATACCTGTACAGAGTCGATGTCATTGGCCGCCGTGTAGGCGGCAGCTCCCACTCCCATGATCGAGATCAAAAGAAAGAGAGAGACAAAGTAAGGAAACCCCCACGGGCCCGCGTGTGCGGGGAAGCCCCATGGCGGCTTGCCACATCCGTAGGTGCGGGAAGCACCACCAGACTCAGGCACGTGGGCTGCGGGCTCTGACGCATGATTGGCCGAGATGGCCGGAGCCCGCGGCTTGACGGCGAAGCTGCCGTCTGCAAAATCCTCGTAGTCGTCGGTGTCGTAGCCGGTCAAGTCAACCGGCGCAACCGCGGAGTGGTTGGCAGTGTCCACAACCCCCGCGAATTCACCGCCGGACTTCTCCGTGGTGGTCACCCGCGTCGATTGAAGGGACACGGGCGGGCCGTAGCCGTAGAGCTCCAGGAGCTCTTGCTCATTCTCCAAGACAGGCATAGCAGGGGCCGGCACGGCGGATGCCGATGCCGCCGCACCACCTGCCGGAACCTGCTCCTCTGGTGTGATACCTGCGCTCGCAGCGTCACACACCAGAGCCGAAGCCTGCGTCGCAATGCCCGCAGGCGGCGGGAAAGAGGCGTGAGTGTAATGTACCTTAGGCTCTACCGCCGCGTTGACCTCCGCCGCGAGGTCGTCCAGCCGCTGCAGGATGTCGTCACCGGACGTCTCCGCCACCGGTGTCACCGCGTCAACGGAGAAGCCGTAGGCCGACACGTCGATGCCTCCCACAACGCCCCCGCACAGCACCGCTGGCGGACCGTACACCGTCGCCGCGCGGGCAAAGGCCTCAGCTCCATCATCCGCCGCCTCCTGAAAGACAGCACACATGGCGAGGGCATGCACGCCCTCCGCATCCTCGTCGTCGATGGGGATACAGAAAGCCGCGGCCGAGGTGGGGGAATGTTGGCGACCGCCAAGCGGGCAGTCGCGGTAGAAATGATAAAGGTCCTTACCAGTCTTCTTGCAGCGGGTACACAGCGGCTTAGCCCGCTGCTCGTCACGATCGTAGCCCACCGCCGGTGGGGATTGAACCCCCATGCGGAAGCCCCGCGGTGACTGCCCGCGCTGCTGCTGCCGGCGCTGCCCGTGCTGCCGCTGCGGCGGATCCCGCTGCTGCTGCACCACCGGCGGAGCCGCCCCGCACTGCCGCCGCACCAGCTCGGTCAACTCCTTGATCTTGTCTAGCAGTACCTGGTGCTCGCTGCTGGTGAGCAGAGCCGACGCGCCACCACCTGCGGGCTTGGCCACGACGGCCTTCCCAACGTCCGTCTGCGCCCACGCCTGATAAATCTCTACAACCAGAGAGCGCAGAGCACCGAGGGAAACCGCCGCGAGATCGGCCACCATGGGGTAACGCACCTTGACCGCGGCGTAGAACACCGGGTCAAGCCGGCTGTAGAGGCTGAGCTTCCTGGTGGCCTCGGTGGGGGTCCAGTCGGCGGCCTTGTTATCCCGCACCAAACGTTGTTCCCGAGCCAAAATCGGCTGCGGGTCAACGTTTGCGGGATAAGTAAGCGCGGCATGCTCCTGCTGGAAGGACTCCCGCAACGCCACTGGTACGCTGCGCTTCACGATGTCCACCAGCGCACGCCGTCCATCTCGGTCGGCAGACGCGTCCGTACCCGTAAGCCAGACGTGGGCGTTGCTGTGCTTCTCGATGATAAGCCCAAGCACGTCGTACAGCAAGGCGTTCACCTTTCCCACCACCAGAGCCTGGGGGTCGTCAAGGTCGAACGAGACGAGGTCCAGCCCAGCGGACTCAAACTCCGTACGTAGCTGAACCACCACATCGGAGAGGAGACCCGCGTCAGAAGTGCCGCTGAAATAATGCTTCTTGTCGCCAAGGATATCCTCGCGGATACCCTTGGCCCATGTCCGATGGAGCCGCCCCTTGTAGACCTCGTCCACAAGCTTGGACTGCTCCTGTAGATACTTCCTCGTCGCAACGTCGGCGTCGGTGTTGGAAGTAGGGTCGGGGTTCGTAATAGCCGGTGATTTGGCCGTCGGCGTGTTGCGAACCGCGTCAGTGAGCCTCAGTGAGGCGTCGATGTCGGAGTCCCTCGTGAGGGACCGTTTTGCTCGTGTGGAAACACCCATAACTTTGAAAGCCTGATGGGAGGTGGTACGCCGGGGCGCGTTCGGGTAATGTTGGGAAGATGCGACGTCACAGTCACGGAAGGAGCGGTAGAGCCATGCGAGCGAGGGGCACTGGAAGACGTCGTCGAGGTCGAAGGTGCTCGAGCCACCAGCCCAAAAATCGGCAGCAAGCGGGATCAGGGCAAGCGTAATACCGTAAATGAACATTGCGTCGACTAGGCCCGGTCCAGGTCGAACCCCCATAGCCGCGGCTCAAAGACGCTCACCGCAAACAGCTCATCTCAAAATTCCCGTGAGTCCCCAAACGCGCCGTCGCGCACCACCTCTCCAAGCGGCTGCTTTAGCCAATCATGGCCAAACTAGCTGTGGAATATAGCGTGGAATGGGTCCACGACCTACTGGAATATCCCGGTTCAAGATATCAGACAGTCAGTGAACCAATATAGATAAACTCTCATAAGAAATAAACCCTAAGCTAGATATACCCGGAACGGCCACGGAGTCGGAACGGTCTCGAGTCTAGCTACCTGTGACACTCGGTGTGTCACAGCACGGGCTTACGGATCAGTCACAGGTCCAGTGTTGGCTACCTAGGAATCTGTCATAGGGGCCTGCACCGGGACTCCCGGTCAGGGCTGCCTATACAGATTTCAGCAACTCATCTTCGCTTTTAGCATGTTCTGAACAAGCATGCGAGTATCATATGGCTTATTCGTTCAGCCGATACTAATTGTTCAACCAATGCCTTGGGTTCACAACCCAATAGCGGTGGCATCTATGAGATGCGAGGCATTCGGTATAGATGAGGTAGCGTTGTGCTACAGCAGTATCTTCGGACGAAGCACTGCACTCATCACCCGCTCTTACGCTGCACGAGTTGTTACTGTTCAATAACATCCGTGCTATCTTATCATATCATATTATATCTTAGGGCTCGCTTGTGAGACCTTAACAGGTCGGGAACACGGATGCACCGCGCATTTTTATAGAGTGATAAACTAGCTAGGGTTGCCAGTATCAAGTGCACCTGGAATAAGGACCAGGTATTTGCCCTCGCTCGCATTATATAGTAGAAGGTCTGCCGCCTTGTGCCTTGCCCCGTGCGGATTTCTTTTGTCGCGTCATGCGATCATGCCGTGGCACTCGGTGGTTTGCACCATTTTCTGTCGACATAAAATTTATCAGTGTTCTGATGACGATGTCGTTTCGTACCTCCACTTTTTTTGGTGAAATCGTTCTTTGCCCCTTTAAGGGAAAAGCAGAGTTCATGTTTTTCCTTCTTCAGAAGATTCCCTTTTTTGACCTGCGACAAAAACGTCTTCTTGCGACAACGATAGAAATGACCATGCATGCGACAAAAAATACCGGGTGCCTGCACCTCAAGATGAGCGACCTCAGTCTTGGCGGGAGCAGGTTCCAGAACTCATTTGAGATATCTAGGGTCGCCTTGTCCTCCAGGAACTCCTGTGGTGGCGACGTAACCTTGGCCCCCACCTCCTGCAATTGGGCATGGGCCTCCTTCAGGTTGCTTTTCCTCTTGTCCGTCCTCGGTGCATGCCGCTCGGGCAGCCCTGAATTGAGCCCGTTTCCTTTTCGCCTCCCTTGAGCACCTTCCAGGTATTTCCTTAGTGCCCTCGGTGGTATCGTGTCCTTATTCTGTAACTCGGACTCCCCCAGATATAATTGTCCCGTTGCTTTGTAGATTTGGTGCACGGATTGGTTCACTTGCACCGGCGTGTCTCCCGCGGCTCTCTCCGTCCCACACTCCGCCTTCACTTATGCCTCCACAACCTGGAGCAGCTCCCACTCTGGGGACTCCATTCTGGTGTTCGAGGGCATCTGGGTGGCCTCCATCGGCATCGTCTCGGCGAGTGCTATATTTTCCTCACACCCTTCCCCTATTTCTTCACATTCCTCGTGGGGGACCCAACCCTCGCTCTTCTGTGTCCTCCATCGGCGCGTCGGGCCGGGGCTCGCTGCCGTCCAGGCGGCTTCCGTCAAACTCCCTTAGCATGTAGTCCCATTCTTTCGGCGTCTCATCCTCCTGGGCCGCTATTGGGTCCTCCCCGTGCGGGCCCGCCATGATAAGGTCCCATTCCCTTGCACACGACTGATTGTAAGATCAAAAGACTCTCCGATCTTATGTAATCGCAGCCCTTCGATATATTTTTTCGTAGACATTAAGTTTACATCACGACGTGACTCGTGCAGAGTTCTGGTATTACGACCATCTTCGATTTGGAAGCATATACGAGTGACTGCGATCCAAGGCACTCCCACAGGGTTTTTGGCATCGTGCATAGATCTCATCAGTAATCTTGAGGTGCAAATGTTTTCTTATGTCATTGACCTACCTCATTGCAGATGCAGATTTTCCCTTTGGCATCATGCGGAATGCAATGTCGATTCGATATCACACACAGCCCACCCCATGTGCCCCGCCGGTCTATTTCTGTTATTAAAAGCCTCTCCCTTCTTTCTGGGCAATCGTTTTTCTGGGCTCCCACTACGCGGTAGTGTTACTTGCAAATCCCACATTTGAAGGTACGGGCGCTTGTTCAAACACAGAAGCACAGTTTTCGTCGGACTGTGTATGCCTGGTGAGTGATAATTTGCTATTTATGTGCACCTTCACAAAGATGTGACTTTGCAAAGATGTGACTTTACATACTGCTTACACTAGTTGCGTGACACTCAGGAAAGTGTAAAGAAATTGTGACCAAACACAAGCTGCATTTCGTACCCAAAGTGCAGCAAGCATGTTCGCCAGAACGTTATCAGAGTTTTCACATTCTAGCAACAGCCTAATATGGTGGCACACTTCCTAAGGCAGTTGGAAATGCCCTCAGGGTTGTTACTCAAGTGGTACTGCGCTCGCCCTTGACGACTCCAGATCTTATAAGCACCTCATCTACTTCCGAGAAAAGCTTCATATCAGCCTCAGCGAGTTGTACCAAACCGTCTTTTTCTCTGCCAAACTTGGGCAGCCAAGATTGCTTAGGCGGGCTGGCGGGCTCCTCGTCGAGAAACTGAAACGCCCTCTCGAAGTCCCGTGAGTTTGCACGAATTGGCGCCGTAAAGTGTGCGGGGATTATCTGCTGAAAGTTCCATTTGCATATCTTTGCAACCCACTCTTTTACCAGTGTCGGGCGCTTGCTCAACACGAGGGACTGCAAAATGGGAGGGACGAGGAGCTTTCGCTGCAGGTTTGAGAAAGATTCAATCCACTGCGAACGCTGCCACGTGAAGCAATCTGTGAATGGTTCGTCAGAACGCAAGAAATCTCCCACATTAAAACAAACACTTCCTGGCTTTATGAACAGCGCGAAGAGGACTATCTTCTGCCAGCCTCGAACGCGGACCTCCTCTGTGTCTGGGTTCGGGTCTTCCTGCGCAGATCGCCCCAACAGTACCCGGCGCGCGCGCACTTCACCTCTCAGCGCCCTCAAACAATGCATGAGTTTAGGATACACTACTTTAGAGCAATCGTGGACTATCACCCCGGACTTGCAACACAAGAGTGGCACTGTAGACAGAGTCCTGGGAGGCTCAAAGACAGCGCTTTGACCACACGAGCGGGAGATTGACGCGCCTTATTTTCTTTGGCTCGGACGAGGAGCGGTTTCGGATTGTCACAGCAGATCAGCGGAGGTTTCGTGGGGATTTCGATGACGACATCAGTGACCAAAAGAGTCCGGGTTGCTTTGTGGTAGAAGGCGACTTCAACAAAGGGTGCTATTCCAAGAGGAGCTCGAAGCACAGCTTGTTCGATTTCACTCGACCAGGGAGTGTTGCTGTCGCCGTCTTGCAGGATACCGTCTACTTTACGTGGGAAGAGCCCGAGCCATCCTAACGGTAAGTTGAGAGGGAAGCTCCACTGTCCAGGCGCGGCATAAATTTGAGCGTTTGGGTACTGTTTGGCGAAAGGGCCGAAGAATACTTTATGTTCGACAGCTGTCGTGGGTAGAACCACAAACTCAACAGGCCCGAGCTCATCCAAGACACGGAGACATTCTCGCGTCGGAGCGACAGGTGCGTGCACCCACAACCCTCCGCTCTTCAAAACAATAACTGTCATACGGACATTCACGATGACGTCAAGGAGTCCGAACACTTGTTCGAAAACATATATTCGGTTGGGAATGATCGTGAAACGCTCGGTCTTGCGGTAAGGTCCGGGTGCTAGCGGAAGTGCTCGCCAAAGGGGATATTTGCTATCGGCTTTATCCGGTTGTCGTGATGGGCCGCTTTGATGTTGGGCTGAAACGCAAGGATTGGGGCCGTGAGAGGCCGCGAGTTGAGCTCGCAAATGCCGTTTCTGAGACGACAAGTTCTGGGCAAGCGCTCCGCGATAGCAGAGGTTCTTGCCGCTGCGAAGGTGAGAATATTTCCATGTTGGCAAAGAGGAGGCGGTAAGGACTGAAAGGCTCATGCTCTTGAAAAAACGCGCAGCTCGCTATCGGGGTGAAGATCTGCGTCTTCCAAGCTCAGTGTGGTAGCTTCAAAGTGTTCGGTTTCAAAATTTTAATACACAGGTCCTATCATAGCTCAGCACTCTTATGTTTTGTGGAGGACATCGCTTTTATCACACACGGTAAATTCTCCTGATGGGCATGCAAGGGGGGGGAGGAAGTTGTTACGAGAGCTGATACGAGAGCCGAGAGGCGCCAACCGTACCCTGTTGACAGGATCACGAGCACTCTTCCTATAAAACGAAAAAACGATCGGGTGAGGCTCAAGTGTGAGTGCTCAATTCGGGTGAACTCAATGTATTTCACTCATTATTTGTATTCCCAGTTTGCCAGAACCCAGATCCACAGAGATTCAGATACGGCATACAGTACGCACCCAAAGTCCCATACTCGAAACCGATACTGTACTAGGTCAGTCGATCTAAAGATCTCCAGTAGGCCTGCGACCGAATATTTGACGTCATTTTGCGATCGGACGGCACTGGCACGATACGATTAGTAACCGGGCTTTATCATTCTGACGATTGCAATTCTGTGTCTCTGAACACCGCGTCTGCCATGCCATAACGTCTGGGTAGCGTCGCGGCACACGTACGCGAATGCAGTGGCGATGTGGCGAACTGGCGATGTCATTATTATCGTTTGGACGTCGTCGGATCTAAATTTCGTTTGTGTCGCCCGTTGGGATTCGAGCTTTGATTAGGTATTTAAGTAAGCAAAGTAATTAGTTGCCTGCGGCGCGCCCCCAACTCCGCAGACATAATGCAAATCGATCAAGGTCCCGTTTGGATCCCTCGCGTGCGCGTCATTTCAAACGATGCGGTGCTACCTTTGCTTTTGCCTGCATGGTTCGAGAAAACTCTATCTATATTGAGTTCACTGACTATCTGATATCTTTGGACTAGGATATTCCAGTATATCCACTCATCATGTGGATGTCCCTACAATAAATAAACCAGCTCCGCCCTCGGACGAGCGTCGACATGCCTGCTTGTGGGAAGGCCACTGCCTCCGCTTCCCCCTCACGTCTGTGCAGGTGGAGAATGGCGCACGTCGTGCCGGCTTCACCGGCACTCCGCTCGGGCTCGCTGCGGCCACGGTCATATATATTAAGCTTGTGGGAAGGCCATCGCCTCCGCTTCCCCCTCCGCCCCACGTCGTGCCGGCTTCGACGGCACTCCCAAAGAGACTTTGAAGTCACATTAATGTATTGAAGTGCGCACCAATATATGGATCTACCTTCAAGGGATCAAAGCTTGGGATGGGCGATTCGGTTCGGGGGTCGTGCGTACCCTAGCGGGGGCGCGCGGGAGGGGGCGCGCGCGGCGCACTCCCGGATCACCTATCGCTTACTTACTTACTTACAAATAAACCACCGTTAGTCTATAACGAACTAGACCTTGAGGGTTGGGGGGATAAACCCCCTCGTTTTCCTCCGCTTCCCTTCCATATATTTAGCATATTACAACGAAATTCACCAGCCGTGCTGCCGGAGATCGTGGGTGCGGCATGCCCGAGGCCATGCGTGATATTCGATGACCGCTCGATGATCCTCAATGACCGCTCGGTAGGGTTCGATAACCTCTCGATAATATTCGATGATCGCTCGATAATATTCGATGACCACCCGATGATATTCGATGACCACTCGATACCATTCGATGATCGCTCGATGAGATTCGACGACCGCTCGGTAGGGTTCGATAACCTCTCGATGATATTCGATGACCGCTCGGTAGGGTTCGATAACCTCTCGATGATATTCGATGACCACTCGATGCGATTCGTTGACCACTCGATGATATTCGATGACCACTCGGATGGTATTCGATGGCCGCTCGATGAGATTCGATGGCCGCTCGATGAGATTCGATGCGACCACTTGATATGATGACATGGTGATATGATATGATGATATGATGATATAATGACATGATGACATAATAGCATGATGACATATTGGCAGGATGACATGATGTCATACTGTCATGATGTCATGATGTTTATGTATGATCATCGCAGCGAGCATTCCAAGAGTGTCACACGACTGCATGTTGAGACACTAATCACAATTAACAAATAGGGGATGCTCGACTGCGCTGTCCCTGTCGTCCCCGACCAGAGTACTAATCTCGCCCAACGGTGCTCGACTTCCGTGCGCTGTCCCTGTCGTCCCCGACCAGAGTACTAATCTCGCCCAACGGTGCTCGACTTCCGTGTGATATAAATCACGGTATTTTCACTCGGGTACCATCGACTGGCCAATCGCGTTTCGGAAACGAATCGCATCCAAAACCGAATCGGACGGGCGACGCGAAATGATAGCGCCGACAAATCCAAAATGCTTGACTGCGCTGTCCCTGTCGTCCCCGACCAGAGTACTAATCTCGCCCAACGGTGCTTCAAACTCAGAAACGATTAAATGCCCCGTCCCTGTCGTCCCCGACCAGAGTACTAATCTCGCCCAACGGTGCTCGACTTCCGTGTGATATAAATCACGGTATTTTCACTCGGGTATCATCGACTGGCCAATCGCGTTTCGGAAACGAACCGCATCCAAAACCGAATCGGACGGGCGACGCGAAATGATAGCGCCGTCACGATTCGCGCGTGATGACCTCCACGTGACTGCATGTTGAGTCAGCTCGACGTCCCATAAAAAAGCGAATCGGACGGGCACGATGGCGCGGGGTGGGGTGGGGGGGGGCGCCGTCGCGATGCGCGCTTTGATTTAATTAGTAATTGACAATTGACAATTGTAATTAGTTGCCTGCGGCGCGCCCCCAACTCCGCAGACATAATGCAAATCGATCAAGGTCCCGTTTGGATCCCTCGCGTGCGCGTCATTTCAAACGATGCGGTGCTACCTTTGCTTTTGCCTGCATGGTTCGAGAAAACTCTATCTATGTTGAGTTCACTGACTATCTGATATCTTTGGACTAGGATATTCCAGTATATCCACTCATCATGTGGATGTCCCTACAATATATAAACCAGCTCCGCCCTCGGACGAGCGTCGACATGCCTGCTACCTTGTGGGAAGGCCACTGCCTCCGCTTCCCCCTTCACGTCGTGCCGACTTCGCCGGCACTCCGCTCGGGCTCGCTGCGGCCACGGTCATATATATTACGCTTGTGGGAAGGCCATTGCCTCCGCTTCCCCTTCCGCCCCCACGTCGTGCCGGCTTCGACGGCACTCCCAAAGAGACTTTCAAGTCACATTAATGTATTGAAGTGCGCACCAATATATGGATATACCTTCAAGGGATCAAAGCTTGGGATGGGCGATTCGGGGGTCGTGCGTACCCTAGCGGGGGCGCGCGGGAGGGGGCGCGCGCGGCGCACTCCCGGATCACCTATCGCTTACTTACTTACTTACTTACTTACTTACTTACTTACAAATAAGCCACCGTTAGTCTATAACGAACTAGACCTTGAGGGTTGGGGGGGATAATCCCCCTCGTGTTCCTCCGCTTCCCTTCCATATATTTAGCATATTACTACGAAATTCACCAGTGCTGCCGGAGATCGTGGGTGCGGCATGCCCGAGGCCATGAGTGATATTCGATGACCGCTCGATGATATTCGATGACCACTCGATACCATTCGATGATCGCTCGATGAGATTCGATGACCGCTCGGTAGGGTTCGATAACCTCTCGATGATATTCGATGACCGCTCGATGCGATTCGATGACCACTCGATGATAGTCGATGACCACTCGGATGGTATTCGATCCGGGCCGCTCGATGAGATTCGATGCGACCACTTGATATGATGACATGGTGATATGATATGATGATATGATGATATAATGACATGATGACATAATAGCACGATGACATATTGGCAGGATGACATGATGTCATACTATCATGATGTCATGATGTTTATGTATGATCATCGCAGCGAACATTCCAAGAGTGTCACGCGACTGCATGTTGAGACACTAATCACAATTAACAAATAGGGGATGCTCGACTGCGCTGTCCCTGTCGTCCCCGACCAGAGTACTAATCTCGCCCAACGGTGCTCGACTTCCGTGCGCTGTCCCTGTCGTCCCCGACCAGAGTACTAATCTCGCCCAACGGTGCTCGACTGCCGTGCGCTGTCCCTGTCGTCCCCGACCAGAGTACTAATCTCGCCCAACGGTGCTCGACTTCCGTGTGATATGCTGGATTTGACACTGTGACACTCAAAACTGTCACATGTCACTTCCTATGGTAGGCTGGGTGACCGTCACCAGTAGACGGGAAACACCCGTTAGGTATTTATGTATGCCTCTCTTTTATCTATCACACTTTTACCGTTCTGATTCCGTAACCCTTAACTCAGGGTTTATCTCACCAGTTAGATATATATTACCGCCGAACAATATATCTGCCAGGTTTGGCCCCACTTGCGCTTTATTTAGCCACTGCGAGATTGCCACCATACGACTGTCATAATAATATATGACACGACATGACATGACATGGTATGACATGTCTGACAGGTATGACATGTATGACACATATGTCATCGGTCATCTCCCCTCTTAAAAGAGTTGTGACCTCACAACGGGCATACCTTTGTATATGTCTATGATGTCTTTGTTGTTGTCGCTTCTTGCTGGTACCCGTCTTCTCACACCGATTTGAGGCGTCCCTCATGGTGTTTTTAGGTTATTGGGGGGAACTGAGTCCACTTTAGTCCCTCACCTTAGGCATTTAGCCCTACAGTTCTTAGGATGTAGCCCCCATGAATTGCGTATCGTATTTCAGAGTGACGTTTCAAGGTATCTTCCGAGGTTTACGTTACGGATAGATATTTGCGCTTGCCGTACATATCGACGCCTTTGCGAACGATGATCGACGATTTAACGAACGATTCTCGGCATTTGATAATGCATCCACCTCTTCCTCCCTTCAGAGAGCTTACTCCTCCGAAGTTCACAGAAATACTATGGAGAGCCCCTTCCGAATATTTCGAAATTACGGCTTGTTTTTAATGCAGCGGAGGAGGCCCTGTTTACGAGATATCGGAGGGTCTTTATAAGTCCACTTTAAATCCTCACCCGTCTGCCAAACTCCTTTTTTCGGTCCGGTACGCGCGCTTTGACGAACATCTATCGCGATGAGTGAGAATGGATTCGCCACGTACTAATGTGAAATTTATTTAGTTTGTCACAACTATGAACACGCTTAGAAGGGGTCCCTCGGGCACCCCTGAAAGGCCTGTCACACCCCCCATATTCAGTCACGCTACCGCAGCCCTTGTCAGACCCCACCGCAGTTGCCCCCATCGCGCCTATCTCAGCCGACAGCAAACGCCCCAGCCATGACCCCCTTTTTCAGTAATTGTCATTCCCCCCTCAGTCACGGTCCTACCCCAGTTCATTGTCCGCTCGAGCGCCCGGAGCATATCACGTTCACCCTCCTGCTCAGATCGCCCTCCCAGTTTAAATCATGCACGACGCCTCGCCAAGCGCTACATCGACGTCGCCGCGACCAGCCCGTGCCGATCCGCGAGAACCGCAGAGCGTCGATCACGACATCACGCGAAGTGACATCACGACACGACCACACATGACGTCTCGGCAATGCATGACAGGGCAAACGCAAGCGCGCGTTGACACCAAACGCCGCTGTCACTGGGAACCAATGGTCACAGGGCATCCGAAACGACAATGGCATTCACGGACTTTCACTATGCTCGCTTGAGTATTTAGCTAGCTCTGCTTTCGAAAAGAGAGATCCGAACCTTTCAAAACCATTCTGCGGGACAGTGATATTTGCCTCTTGTGGCCTAGTATTAAATGTGATATATACATACACATGCTTCGAATCCACATGAGAGCTTCGTCACTAGCAGTTTGTAAGAGTCTGGTTCGGATCCCCAGAGTGCCGGCACGCCACTCTGACGTATGTGCGAAGTCGTGCCGTTGCACTTGTTTTATCTGTGAATTGCCCCCGTGTTGCTCGCTTGCCTTTCTGCGTTGCATGCTTTTACCTGAGCCTGAATCTACAGTCTGCGAGTACAAGTTAGTCCCGTGCCCGTTTTGCGAATCTACGAGCCGGCACGGCTGAAGCGCGTTGCCGCCTGGCATGTTTTACGTGGCATAGCAGTAGAAACGCATGTCGCAGTTCCGCAGCGCTGGAGATCCTCTGCTGTCCGAAAACGTTCACGAATTCACAACACGATCGCGAATTCCCACAGAGGGGCATTTTTCCCTTTGAGCGCCTAGCGGCGAGATAGCCCGAAGCTGCGTTTGTCATAAATTCACACCCGCGACGGCGAACAGTCTCAGGCACTCTCAGCGGTATTCACGCGTGTGCATGATGCGCCCGGCCTTTTTGTGCCATGTTTTGTACCATTTGCTGTGCGAATTCGAACCTCGCAGGGCTTGCTTGCCGAATATGCTCAAACCGGCACATATGACCGGCGCTTGGGAATGCACAACCGTAGCCGCGCCAACTCGAGCCGTGACACCTGACTTTTGCTGTTTGACGAGGTTGTAGCCGCACCCATGTTTTTCCCTCAGTTTGTATGATGTTAACTTTTGTGAATTCGACCTGCGCAGGCTGTGGCAACGTTGAATTCCCCGAACGGACCTGTGTGACAGGTTGTGGGAATTCACGGCTTACGGCGCGCCAGCTCGAGTCCAAACACCCGACTGCAACCTTTCGACAGCATTGCAGCCGGATGTTTTTTCCTTCAGTTTTCATTGTGTGTGTATTCGTGAATTCGACCCTTGTGGGCGTTGGCAGCGGTGAATTCCCCGACGAGCCTGTATGACAGGTTGTGGGAATTCATGGTTGGCGACGCGCCAGCTCGGGCCTGGAGTGAATGCCCAATTGCAAAGTGTTGTTTTGTTCTGCTGGAACGGTATCACCTAACAGGGTGCCGAACCTCTTCGTTGGTTTTGAAACATTCCTCGGATCTCCTTTGTTTTCACTTGTGTGTCAACTCCTATGTGATGGCACCAGGCTCGCGCGCGGAGTGACACGGCAGCCAGAGGCTCAGTGCACTTCAGGCCAGCTTGTGCATGCCTGACATGTTCTTTCAAACTTTGTAGCAAATTGGGTCAGCAACTTTTGTTGAGTGTGCTTCTGTCGTGACTCTTCAGCACGGGTACAGTGCTTCGCAGCCATGGCGCCTGAGACGCCAACTTTGCGCAGCTCTGCGACCTTTCAAGCGCCAGACCAACTGCGACACCTGCTTTCGGCCCTTCCAGCCATGCCCCCGGACCAAAGCGGCTGTGCTCCTTTCCTTGCTTTTTCGGGTTGAGGGAGGCTCTGTAAGGCTTGGTCTGCAGGTCCGCGAAGACAACTTCACTGGTGGGTAGCAGCCCACAACAGACGCACATCCCCCTCAAGCTCGCAGCCCACCGGCAGCAGCGACCTGCCGGCTCCACAAGCGCGCTCTTCCCTACTCACTCTTATACCCCCTGTCTCCATTTCCCTGACTCCTGACTCCTGACTCCTGCCCTCACATGAAAGGCCTGACAAAAGCGCGTTCTGCCCTGAAAGGCGCGTTCCGCCCTGAAAGGCGCGTTCCGCCCTGTTCGCCCTGAAATGCGCGTTCCGCTCTGAAAGGCGCGTTTGCCTGAAATGCGCATATCGATGAAACGCGCGTATCGCCTGAAATGCTCGTTTCGCTGCAAAGTTCGCGCCTCGCCTGAAACGCTCGATTCGCCTGAATGGCGCGCATCGCCTGAAAGGCACACACCATCTGAAAGGCGCGTTTCACTCGGATGGCGCGCATCACCAGGATGGCGCGTTTCGCCTGAAAGGCATGTTCGCCCGAAAGGCGCACTTCGCACGAAATTGGCGCGTCGCCTGAAATGCTCGATTCGCTGCAATGCGCCTGGCGCCTGAAACACGTGTATCGCCTGAAACGCTCGATTCGCCTGAATGGCGCGTGTCGCCTGAAAGGCATGTTCGCCCGGAAGGCGCACTTCGCAGAACCATATCTGGTGCGGATAGCAGTTTTATGAATGTCGTCTGGGTGAATGGGAATTTGGTGGAAAAACTGGTTGAAATCAAATCTACTGAACCAGCGTGCTCCCTTAAGCTGTTCAAGAAGGGTATCATGGGGTGGCAACGGATATGTGTCCTTTATGGTGATATTGTTAAGGGCACGATAATCGCAACACATCCTCCACTTTCCCCCTGGCTTAGGAGCGAAGATGATTGGGCACCCATATGGCGATGATGATGGACGAAGGATACCCAACTCGACATATTTAATGATTTGCCGTTTGAGCTCCTCCATCATGGGTACTAGAATGGTACGTACTGGCTGTGATGGTGGCTTATGCCCTGGTTCAATGTTGATTCGATGATAACCACCTTCAAACCGTTCTGGCCTATGACCAGCTGGAAGATCCTCCTGGAATATGTCTGAAAAGTCTTCTCTCACTTGATCACGTGCTGCTGTGACCTCGGGGTCTTCCATAGTGGTGTCTGAGTCTGATGCTGCAAAGACCAGTTCACCGTCGACCTCTGAGAGAAAGAAGAGATAAGCTACGGCTTCTTCAGCCGAACCACTGGATCGAATGCGACGAAGGTGCTTCTTCATGGTGGCGGCGCTGACCAATTCCATTTCAGGAAGGTCCTCTGAGTCTGGAGTCTGCTCAACTCTGGACAATACTGTGCGAATACTGGAGCCTGATGAATGCTTCCTAGTGATCGTCAGATTTTTGGTCTGAAAGTCAATGTGTGGATTCCTCCTCTCCAACCAATCTTGACCCAGAATGACAGTGAATGGTTTCATGTCAATGATGTATAAATCTTCTGTATCCTTATACTTGCCCAGCGAAAATGTAGCCTTGGGAAGATAGGATGTGCATGGAAGTTGGCTTCCTCCAGCCAATCCCACTGAAAATGATGAAGAATCCGTGGGAGCTATGCCAAGCTGAGCAGCGAACTGTCTGTCGATGAAAGACGATGTGGCTCCTGGATCTACCAAAATGTGAGTACTCTGTCCATATACTTTCCCTTTGTACAACAACAGCTTCTTCTGTGATTTCAGCTGTGCTGTTTGAGACTGCATCTGTGCGATGTGCTCTGAGGGATTGTCCATCTGTTGAAACTGCAATGTCAGACTGGAAAGGACTTCTTCTGAGATACTCTCAACCCGGCCACTTGCTTCAGTGGCATCTTCAGGCTGATCTACCCTCGGGGTGCTCTCAACACCGGTACCTGTGCAGTACCCTGAGAGTTTCCCTGAGGAGCTGGAGCTAATGGAACTGGATCTGGAGTTGCAACTGCTGCATTGATGCTGTGCTGACTCTTCAGTTCATTGACCAAGGTGTTGATCGAATTGACGAGTTTGCCAGACCCATCCTTAGCACCCTGATTCTGCTGTTGCTGTCTCCGATTCGGGAAAGGATTCTGAGCTGGTGGCTTTCCCTTGATCTCTTTTCCATCATCGGTCTTGGTGGCATAACAATCCTTATCGATGTGACCAATACGACCAGACCGCGATCTACTGTAGTCTAAGATTGTCGCTTCCTATGCCTCCTCTACCTATTGTAACAGCAGGGCTAGCTGATGATGTCTTTGTATCCTCCAGTGCCTTGGCGTTGTGCCTTCCCCCTGCTCGATGGCACCCCCCGTTCCTGTTCGGTGTTCGGGTAGCTTGTAGTGTTGTGATCGCCGGTTCAAGCAGGGGCGTGGGTTTCGCTATAAGTACCTTATGCCGGGGGTCCGGGCTCTTGCTGGTATTTATGGGCTGCTGTCGCTGCTCATGGATCTCTGTTGCAGCAGGCCCCCCCTTGCTCAGTGTATGTACCCCTTCCCGATTGTGTGTTGGGAGTGCGGGCTTGGGTGTGATCGGTGTTACCTTTGCAGACAGGCGGGTGGTTCTCCTCGTGATTGACTGTCCAGAAGTTGGGGCCCCCATGGGTATGTCCGCTGGTGCCCCTTGTCCCCTGGCCCTTGTGGCAGGGGGCTTGGCCGGCTTGGACTCCTTCCAGGGTATCTTCGTGATGACTGTTTTCTTGACACCCAGGCCCTTGCTCCTCTCTGCCTGGCCCTCCTTGGGCTGGGGGCGTCCCTTGTAGGGAATTCCCCTGTAGGGCTGGTCCTCTGCCTCACGGTCTGCTACGAACTGGTCATATTTGGCCTTTCGGACCTCTGGTGGATCAGTGGCCACGTATTGGATCCTTTCACGCAGCGAGGGCTGTGTACTGCCTTCCTCCTTGGAGGATGTGGTGTTGGCACTCTTTGCTCCCCACCTCCTCAGGCCCCCCTCCGAGCTGGCCTCTTGCCTGTCCTCTTCAGGGGTCTTGGTCAGGCGGTTCGTGAGGCCCACGAGTGTGTCGACCATAGCCCGTCCCGTGTCCTTGTAGGTGGAGTGGAAGTCTCGGATTCCCGAGGTGATGTCTTGGTGTCTCTCAGCCGCTGTAGTCTCGATGGCTTCGGTGCGTGCAGCCGCAGCTGCCGCCTTCTGGTTGAGCAGCTCCAGCTCGTGTCCGATGTTGTGCAACAGGTGCTTGGTCTCGGGTCGTCGATGAGGTCGGGGGGGCTGGAGTGGCTGCCTGCTGTACCTTCCGTAGGCACTCTTCGGTCGTTTTCTGCATATTGTGGATGGCAGCTTCACTCGTCTCCCTCAGTGTCTTCTCGTCCGTCGAGCTCTCCTGATGCTGGCGTCGGGGGGGCGCTGCCTGTTTGTTCCTGGACTTCGAGCCCATAAGGCTCCAGCGCCCTACCTCCACCTTCACCGGGATAAAGATCTGCTCGCCGGTGGCTTCGTTGTCGTTGAGGTGAACGTCAACTACGATGGTGCTGCCAGCCGACACCAGCAAGTCGTACGCGGATTCTGTGAGGATCGCGTAGAAGTTGATGGTGTCGTTGCTGTTTCTTTTCCACTGTAGCAGCGATTCCACCGTGCTGTCGGAGGGTGCCCACCTTGGTGTTCCTAGATGTTTCTCGAACACCAAGTAGGAGTCCTCGCCGTATGACGGCAGCTTCTGTTGGAGCGCCAGCTCAGAGAGCTTTTTGGTGATTGCGCTGACTATTCGTGTACGGTGTCCCACGAAGAGCTGCTGGCTGTAGTCTATCACGGCTACCTCCCGTTGACTCAGCGCCTGCTTGTCTGCTGCAGATGGCAGGAGTCCCTTCCTCGTCGGGAAGCCAAAGTCAAGGTTCTTGTCCTTGATGAGGAGCTGCGCCAGGTCTTGGTGGTGCGCGACGAGGAACAACACTTCTCTGATTTTGTTATCAGCTGGTGTTTCGTCACGCGCCTCCTTCCGTATGTGGGAGATGGCTGCGCTGCCTTCCCACCCCAGTCGGGTGACCAGGTTCCCCAGGATGGTGGCGGCTTGCGCCACCGTCACCCCCCTCAGTCGGGGAGATGACACCTGTACCGTTCTTGAGCGCAGGGTCCCCGTTGGCTGTCTGTATGGGGACCATACATATACCCTTGGGATGACTCGCTGTGGTTCGATATCGACCCATGCGTCGTCCACCACAGTCATAGGGACTAAGAAGTTGGTGTTGAACAGCACGAACAGGGCGATTGGTCTTTTCTTGAAGGCAAGGTCGATTTGTACGACCTTGCCTTCTCGGTCAGTCCAGAGTTGCGTGTGCTCGATGTTGAACACCTTGGCGTCCTCCTCCAGCTCCAACGCGCGTCTGATGACGTCGCCCAGATACCTCAGGTAGAGCAGGGTGTATCGCTGGGTTTCCCGGAGGTCAGTGATTTTTATCTGGGGGGACCCTTGGAGGGGAAGGCCGTGCTTGTTGGTTTCTCGGGTGTCAGGTCGCAGCCGGTGATCGGCCTGACGTGTCGGAGGATTTGGTGTTCCCCCTTCCCCCCGAGTTCTTCCGTGTCGATGGCTGCCTCTGGTAGCCCGAGTTTGCAGAACTCTTCTGGCCTGCTTTCTGCGTGTGGGAGGTCTCTTGTATCCTCCCACCAGGAGGTTACGATTTCTTCGATCTCTTCCTCCCGGTTGGTGCCCAGAGCTACCTTTGTGGGTAGCTTGGACACCTCGTCGATTGCCTTGGCAACCGACGGGATTTTGTCCCCCTTGGGGGACGCAGCGTGCTTATTGTAAGCATATGGCTGCTGTAGCGCGTTGGCTACGATTCTGGTCGGGACTCTCCCTTTCTCTGTCCCCGTAGGGCCCTCAGCCCGTGGGCCGGTGGGGCTCGTGGCACCCGATTTTGTTTTTGTTTTGTATTGGTTTTTGTCGGGTTTGAATGTTTTGACTTCTGCCGTCCCCCACCTAGGAAATCATCATAACTTATCTACTAAGCCCTGTGGAGGTCCAATCGACCCCCCTTGGGCCCTGGGGTGGCCGTAGACCCCTTGAAATTAAAGGTGACTGGCCCCCGATATCTCTATGACGGTTTGCCCTCCAATTCTGGAGGGAAGCCCAGGGGTAGTGATTCAGCTGCATTGTGCGAGCTGTAGCGTAGGCCCAATGGCCATATTTCGGTGCACAGGGGTCAAGTAGGTACCTTGGGGTAATTTGCACGCCGGGGGGCTAAGGGGGGCGAGAAGAGCCTGCAAAACTTTTGCAGGAATTTCGGGGGTTAGTCATAGAGGTCCAGAGGGGGTCCTCGGTGTGGTGGGTGGGTGAGCAGATGGGCCGCTCTGGAGTGATTCCCTTGAGGTCTAAGGGCGTGCGAGGTACTCAAATGCACCACAGGACATCCCCAAGATTACCCGGAGGGGTGGGGGGTAGAGTGGTGGCAGAATAGTGGGGTGACATCCCGTGGCTCGCACTCGTACCCGAAAACGTGTTTATGAAATCATAAATGCATTTACGATTTCGTCTGCCACGCGACGAGCATATCCCAACCAGTTTATCTGCCATGCGACGGAATATTCCAGGGAATAAATCATAAATGCATTTACGAATTCGTAAATGCATTTATGATCATAACTGCATTTACGTTTTGACCCAACAACCACGAGCTTCTCATTAGGCCGGGTGAAGGGCATCCCCGCGTCCACGTCACCCCCTTCGATTTTTAGAGGTGGTAAGGTTTTCCTTAAGTACGGTGACCCCGCTTATGTATGCCCCCTCCCCATGTTGGGAAGTGGTGGGTTTTCCTTAAGTATGGTGACCTGACCGCTTGGGTCAAACCGACCACCCGCTCGATTCCGGCCGCCAAATGTGACGTGGACGCAGGGATGCCCTTCACCCGGCCTATAGGAAAATCCTAAATGCATTTTGATTTTATAGCAGGGCTTTCCTCAGGTAATAATTAGTATTTCTTATTATTCGATACGCTAAGGCTTGGTCGATCTCAATTTTGAGATCTCCGCTAGCGCGCTGTAGGCCATCTGAATTCTGATCGTTCGATCATCCCATCATTCGTTTATATTTTATTGCACAGAATACAAACAGTGCTGAACGCTGACTGAACCATGATCATGACCAACGCTGACAGTGTCATCATCCGCCCGCTCTGCCATTTTCGGTTTGGTGGTAAGGTAAGCAAGGTAATTTGCTTTGGTCGCAAAACATAAACGAAGCATAGGTAAATATAAATTGTAAATAATAATTTGATACACCGCTTTAAACGAGCCGTATTCATGGATCATGGTATCAATCAAATGTGATCGCGTCTCTGATTGGCGGTACGAGCAAGCGATCGATAAAATCTGAGGTAGGATGCATGAGCTCGGTATAAAACAGCTTTCGAAAATGAGAGTTTTGGTTACAATGTGGTATGCTTCTAGGCCTTGAACCAGATGGGCAGATGCAAGCCCTCTAAAATTAACTTCTAAAAATCGCTTTTCGATCCCTGCTTTCTGTTCTTGAGGCCTGAAATGGGGGGGCATCTTGTCCCCCCCCTGAAATGTACTGTAATATACACTCCAAACACTGAAGATAACAATACATTGGCATCTTCCTGCAAAATATACATTTCAACGGACACCAATGAAATAAAGCTTCTTTGGTGGTGTCACGCATTATTACATATCCATATTCATGTCTTGCCATGGAGTTGTGCAAGCACATGCCCGGTTGCTGGTACGACTCCACCGTCCACCTCCCTAAGAGCTGCATCCCCTAGCCACGCGCGGAGCATCTCTGCTGGGTCTCGAGCGGCCCCGTGCTGCACGCAGTCCCCCAAAATGACCCCTCCCACACGACCTTCAAGTGCACGGCACCTCCACACGTACAATGGCCCACTATACTCTGCACAATGTGGCAACTACAAATGCGCCACCACGTGAGTCCAAGCCAGCAACACACTGAATGGCATGAGATTAGCCGACGAAAGCCAGCCCATCATCATCCCAGTGGATGTGAGATCCAAACCAAATCAGGAGCAGGGCGGGGCCTTGACAAGATACCATCAACTCATACATATTCCCAACCCAAATGCAAAGCAGCATGGAAAGATGATACGATGTGACCAATCATTGCCCAACAATAAATGGTCCCAGGTTTACGGAGTGAGCGGACCCTGCTGGCATGCCCCCTAGTAGCTCACGGTCGATGGATGAGACCCGTTGGTCCATGGTTATGTCATGAATGTAGTCACACCACACAGCATGGACACCCCATGTCAAAAAATTAAAACATGCGGGCACCTAAGTGCTCCCAACAACACACGCACACACTGAACGGCATGAGATCGGCCGACAACAACCAGCCCACCATCATCCCAGTGGATGTGAGAAGCAAATCAAGAGCAGGACGGGGCCGTGGCAAGATACCATCAACTCATACATATTCCCAACCCAAATGCAAAGCAGCATGGAAAGATGATACGATGTGACCGATCATCGCCAAACAACTGTTGGTCTCTGGGTTACGGAGTGAGCGGACCCTGCTGGCATGCCCCCCAGTGGCTCCCGGTCGATGGATGGGACCCGTTGGTCCATGGTTATGCCATGAATGCAGTCACACCACACAGCATGGACACCCCATGTCAAAAAATGAAAACATGCGGGCACCTAAGTGCTCCCCACAAAAATCAAGGGAAAACACAGAAGGTGTACTTCACCACCTTCTGCCTCTCCTTGCAGCAAAGGCAGACGAATCCACCGAGCTCTCCAAGAGGCAGTGCCCGCCAGAATGGCACCACAGGGATAACCGCCTCCCAAAACCCACTTCCACCCGGCGGCCGTCCCCGTTCACAGCGATGCGCCAGTACCTCATATCAAGGTCAAAGAACACAAGTCCCCCGGCATGTGTAATAACCATGAGCACTGTACACGGAGAGGGAGCAAGCGTCAGACGAATCCAAGACACTCCCAAAGAGCGAGCCGCAGACGAATCCCCGACGCCCTCAAAGAGGCAGTACCCGTCAGAAGGGTACCACAGGGACAGCCACATCCCATCATCCAAAGCACTCCAGTGGCCGTCCCCGTTAACAACGAGATGCCAGCACCCCATAACGTGGCTGTCGATCACCAGTCCCCCGGCAGGTGAAAAAGCCCCAAGGCACTGGACATAAATAGAGCCAGCCGCAGACGAATCCCCGACGCCCTCAAAGAGGCAGTACCCGTCAGAAGGGTACCACAGGGACAGCCACATCCCATCATCCAAATCACTCCATTGGCCGTCCCCGTTCACAACGAGATGCCAGTACCCCATAACGTGGCACAACACACACACACACACTGAACGGCATGAGATCGGCCGACAACAACCAGCCCACCATCATCCCAGTGGATGTGAGAAGCAAATCAAGAGCAGGGCGGGGCCGTGACAAGATACCATCAACTCATACATATTCCCAACCCAAATGCAAAGCAGCATGGAAAGATGATACGATGTGACCGATCATCGCCAAACAACTGCTGGTCTCTGGGTTACGGAGTGAGCGGACCCTGCTGGCATGCCTCCCAGTGGCTCCCGGTCGATGGATGGGACCCGTTGGTCCATGGTTATGTCATGAATGCAGTCACACCACACAGCATGGACACCCTATGTCAAAAAAGGGAAACATGCGGGCACCTAAGTGCTCCCCACAAAAATCAAGGGAAAACACAGAAGGTGTACATCACCACCTTCACGCACACACACACACACAATTTTGGCTCGATTTTGGTTTTGGTTTTTCGGCTTGGTGGCAGGTGGTGAGCGTCACTGGGCGTAGTGTTCGAATGAATGAATTATGACTATGAGTTCTGATTATGAAGGTAATCGGGCGAATGAGGGGCTTGTTTATAGTGTAAATATGGAAGGGGCGGCTGGGCAGGCGGCGGACCTGGCGGTCACGGATAGTGTAAATAATGAAAGGCGTGGTGATGTGGGAGATCGGCTGGGCAGAGTGTAAGCCCAGCGATGGCGGCGTTGCCAGTGGGCACCCTGGTGGAGGTGTATTGGCCAGGTGAGCGCAGCTGGTATGGTGGACGGTTAGGGGAGGGGGCATCTGTGGAGGGGGCGACGGTGATTGAGTACCTTGATGGGAACCCGGAGAGAGAGGAGGTGTTCCTGGAGGACAGGCCGAGAGACCCGGGTGATCATGACGGTTTCCTGTCCAGGCGGGGTGGTGGGCGGCGCGTCGGGGTGAAGACGGCTGGTGGCTGGAGCAGGGAGGCGGAGAAGGGCTTGCTTATGGGTTGGCGGCGGTTGCCTCGGGGGGATGTGGGCGCGGGTGCGGGTGGCGAAACTGAGGGGGTCAGCGGGGAGGACGGGGCCGGAGTGGATGGTCTGGCGGGTGGGATGGCAGTGAGCAGCGGAGAGGGCGTGGAGGGCCCTCATCTGTCACTTCGATTGGAACTGTCGGGGCGTTCGGCTGGGGTTAGCGTTGATCTTGGGAGTGGTGCTGTAGCGGTGGGACAGTCGGGTGGTGAGGAGGCCGTGGGGGTGGCGGGTGAGGGTGTCCACGGGGTAAGGTTAGGGACGAGGACGGTGGGGGCAGAGCGCGGGGCTGATGTGGCGGGTGAGGGAGGGGCTGTGGAGCCACTGAGACCATTGGGGGGTGCCTCGGGAGGGACTAGTGGGTCGGCGCAGCTCGAGGGAAGTGGCGGGCGGAAGGGGGCAGGACAGCGGGTGGGGAATGTGGTCTGCTCGGTGCCGGGGTGCTCAGTGGGGGCCCTAGGAAGCAGACGAGCCCTGACGGAGCATTTTCGGCGGAGCCATCCTGACGCATCGGGGCTTCTGCTGTCTGCGGCGAGGCTCACGCGGTGCCCTGAGCAGAGCTGTGGACATATCCTCTCGGAGACTGGATTGCGGCAGCATCAAGGTCGGGGTGGGGGCTGTCTGGCTAGTTATGCTCAGCGTTGTGCGCCGGCTCAGGGGGGAGGCGGCAGTGGGGGCCGGGGCAATCCACGGGCGGCGGGGCGGGCGCAGGGGCAGCACGGAGGCGAGAGCTTGGTGGGGGACCCGGATGGGCTTGGAGAGGCGGGGTGGACATGGCTGCGAGGACTGAGTGTCGACGAGTGTGCTGTGAGCGACTTCCCTTCCCTGATGGTGCCGAAGAAGTTGTGGGGACTGTTCACCGAGTGTGTGATGGTCGCGCTTCGGAGGATGCGGGTGGACACAGAGGACGTCGAGGCCTACAAGCTGTTCTTTTTACTCCCGCGCCTGGTTCTTCAGCCGGTCCAGCAGGGGGTGAAGCAGGGTGTGGCCCAGGTCATTAAGGAGCGTTGCGCCCGCTTCCTACGCGGCGAGTGGGAGGGGCTGCATGCGGAGGTGCTGGGGGATCGACGAGTTGTGGCCGAGGCGGATGAGGAACGGGTGCTGCGAGATTCTGTGCGGTTGGTGAAGGCGGGGCAGCTGGGAAAGGCAGCAAAGAGGCTGGAGTTGGCCAAACTGGCACCAGCGACGGAGGAGACGTTGCTGAAGCTGGAGCGGTTGCACCCGGCTGGGACAGGCAGGAGGCAAGATGTGGGAGAGGATCGCCGGCGGGAGCTTCGGGGGCAGGCGCTTGAGCTGGATGAGAAGACGTTCGATGATGTAATGCGTAATCTGCCGCGGGCCTCGGGACCGGGCAGCTCTCAGTGGCGCTGGGAGCATATGTGGGCGGTCCATGTCTCTGGTGGGCGAGATGCACTGTTGGAGGTGTGCAACCATCTGGCGGCAGGTCGGGCCCCGGCGGGGGTTCGGGAGTGGTTGGCAGGCGCTAGGTTAGTGGCGTTGCTGAAGGACGACCTCGGCGTCAACGTCCGGCCCATTGCGTGTGGCGAAGTTCTCCGGAAGCTAGTGGCGAAGGTCATATGCAGGCAGCGTGCGAAGGCCCTCAGGGCTCGATTTTGTGGGCGTCGACAGGATGATGACCATGGTGGACTGCGGGCGGCCCAGATTGGGGTTGCGGTGAAGGGAGGGGCGGACCTGGGGGTCCACACTGTTCAGGCGGCCCTAGATCGGCACCCGGAATGGGTCTGTGTTAAGGCAGATGCCAGGAATGCCTTCAATGCGGTGCACCGTGAGGCAATGTTTGAGGCTATCGAGCGGGACTTCCCGGAGCTGTGGGCATGGACGGACCTTTGTTATGGGGTGGATGCGAACCTGGGGTTTCGGCTGGGGGGCGTTGATGGCTCGGTGATGCGATTTGTCAAGTCGAAGGAGGGCACGCAGCAGGGGGACCCCCTGGGGCCACTTTACTTGGCTGCCCCGTTGCAGGTGGTGCTGGAGCGGGTTCAGGAGGGACACCCTAGCGTGGTCATCTTTGCCTACTTGGATGACGCTTTCTTCCTGGGCCCTCCGGTTGAAGCGGCGCTCGCGTATGAGACTTATATGGAGGAGGCAGTGGCGATTGGCCTGGATATTCAGCCGGTGAAGTCAGCGGCTTTCTCGCCTGAGGGGGACGCCAGTTGCTTCGAGGCCGGGATGCCGGGTGCACGGGGGGAGCTGGACTTCATCGATGTCTTGGGGGTGCCGGTGGGGAAGGCAGAGGCGGTCAGTGTGGAGATGTTGAAGAAGGTGGAGGAGCTATGTGGCATCCTGCGCCTCTTGAACAAGTTTGGGCATGCGCAGGCCCAGGGGCTCCTGCTTCGATTCTGTGCCCACCCGAGGCTGGGGTTCTGGCTGCGAGGTGTGCCGCCGGAGATGATGCGGCTGGAGGCGGCTGAGGAGCATGAAAGGAGGATGCAGGGGGCGTTGCGGGACTTGCTGCCTGGCGTTGGATTGGCGTGGCATTCCTGTGAGTTTGCCACCCTCCCGCATCGGATGGGCCTGACTAAGGCGGCGAGGGTGAGCAGTGCGGCCTGGCTTGCTGGGTTTGCGCAAGTCTGGGAGGATATGCGGGAGCTCTTTCCAACAGTGACGGCGGGGACCGAGGACCTCGGGGCTGAGAGCGACTTGCCGTATGTCAATTCTTTGCAAGCGGCCATGCAGAAGGTGTCGGAGGCGATGGAGGTGATTCGGGAGGCGAGGGGAGCACATGAGCATTTGCCACCACAAGTGCCAAAGGCGGACGCCGTCAAGAAGTTGAGTGATCACAGCAGGTCTCAAAAGCGTGCCCAACGGGTCTATGCTGCTGTCCTCCACTCTGCGGAATGGCTTTGGCTGGCTGGGCACGTGGGGGCGTCTCGGCTCCCCTGGCTTTTCTCGGTGACCTTCAACAGCACAGGACCTGCTTTCTTGAGGGGTGTTCCATGATGCCCAGCCCTGGAGCTCAGTTCGGCGGAATACCGGGTGGCCCTGCGGCACATTCTTCATGCGGAGCAGCCCCTCCTTGGCCAAGTGGAGGAGTGCCCCGATTGTGGAGGAGAGCGGGATCCCACCGGGACACACTTACTGGCATGCCGGGGGGAGTGGGGGCTGGGGGAAGAAATTGGTACTCTTTCATCCACCACAAACTGCAGAGGGTGCTGTTCGAGGTGGCCAAGTCTGCCTATCCCTTGGCGCCTGCATTGCACGATGACTTCGCGGGCTACCTGACCTACTCACGGAACCATTGCCCGGATGTGACAGTGTTAGATGCGGAGGGACCGGGCCAGCATGTGCTGTTTGATGTGGCCACGGCGCGGCCGATGTCAGACGCGCACCTGGGAGCGGCCATGATGGCCCCCGGGGCGGCGGCGAAGAAGGTAGAGGAGAGCAAGGTGGCGACATACGGGGATGTCCGCCCACATCACTTCATACCCTTTGGGGTGGAGGTGTACGGTGGGCTGGGGCCTGCGGCGTATGGATTCCTTCGGAAGACGCAGCGGCGCTTCAGGGAGCGGCGGTACATGGAGGAGAACGCGGAAGGGGAGAGCAGGTGGATGGCAATGGGGACGAGGACGAGGACGAGGACGAGGAAGCGGCACGTGGCGGGGCTGTGGGCTGGAAGGAGAAGTGGGTCCGGCTGCTTTCTTTCGCGCTTGCACGGGGGGTTGCAGGGCTGATCATCAGGCGGGCTGTAGGGCGATGTCCGGCCGGAAGTGGGTGGCGTTGGGCTGGCGGAGGGCGTGTGGGAGGAGGCATGGGCCCGGACCTGGATCGGGGGGAGGCGGACCGACGGGAAGGGGCGGAGAGGTTGGCACTGATGGACAGAGCGTGGGAGGACGCGTTCGAGGAGACAGACTATGCCACGCAGGATGGGTCTGGCGGTGGGATGCAGGAATCTGAGGGAACGCAGCGTGAGCGGTCTGGGCAGGCTCCGGTGAGGCAGGCGAGGCAGGCGCGATGGCATCGAGGCTTTTGGAGAGCATGGAGGACGTGCGGCGGGAGGTGGAGCATCTGGGCACTGTGGAGGGTCAAGGAGGGGGCACCGCCGAGGCGTGATCTGGAGGGGCACGGGCAGGCATAGGCGGGCTCAGCCAGGCGGCGTCAAGTGTCGAGGATATCTTGAATGAGTGGGATGACCTTTTGTCGCCGGGCCCGGGGAGTGGGGTCTGGACTCAGGAGCAGAGTGGGGCCTCGCCGGAGCAAGCAATGGCCTTGGCTGAGGGAGGGGTGGCCACCTTGATGGGGGCGAGCAGGCGGGTGGCCGGCCTTCTTGGGGGGGTTGATGGCATGGGGGGAACTGATGAGGATGACGGGGGAGATGTGGGGAGGTCCGCGGGTGGAGTTGACACACGCCGGGCCCCTCAGAGCCCGGGGGCCCATCCCGGCAGCGATGACCACTTACAACAGGTTGCACGGCAGCATACGGCATCTCATCAGCTTCCGTGCCCACCGGGCGAGGTTGCTGGCCGTGCCGGAACTAACAGTGAGCAGCTGTCGGGAAGGCGACGACCGGGTGGTGAACTATCGGCCACCGGGAGGGCTTGGGACACACAGGCAACTGTGGGGATGGGACCCCAAGTAGGAACAGTGCGGCGTGACAGTTGTAGGGCAAGTGTGGAGCGCATTGCTCAAGTTCGCGGCCACCTCGCAAGGCAATCACAGCAAGGGCTCCAGTCACGGGGAGTTGGTGCGGGGGGTAGAGGGCTACAGGCGCAAGTCGGTGGCGGATGCGCAAGTTTGGATGAGGGCAACCCAGTTTATCATTCTCAGCCCCTTGGGACAGCGCTTGGGCATTCTGGCCGTGGCGTGGGTGGGCAAGCTCTCTTGAGACCAGGCTGTAGGCGGCAGCGGGGTGATGTGGGGTGTGGGCTTGGTGGTGGAGGGGTGGCTCGATTGGCGGGGGTGAGCCGGCTCCAGAGACACAGCAGCAGTGCGCCGGCAGGACAGCCGCAGAGGGGCTCAGGTGGCCCAGTGAGGCTCAGGGAGCAGAGGGGTGGTCTTGCGCGTGGGCTTGGTGGTGGAGATATGGCTCGCGCAGATCGGGGGGCAGGGATGGACCGGCTTCAGGCACAAGGCGGCAGTGCGCTGGTGGTGCAGATGCAGAGGGGCTTGGGTGGCTCAGCGAGGCTTAGGGGGTCCCATTCTTCACTAGTGAGCTCCGGAGAATCCGGATGAGTGTCCCGAAGTGTGTGCTGAATCCTTTGATCCCCGGCGTGGGTACATAGTGCAGTCTCCTGTGGCTACGGAGTGCCAAAGGATTCGCAAGGATAAGCATACACACACACACTGAACGGCATGAGATCGGCCAACAAAAGCCAGCCCACCATCATCCCAGTGGATGTGAGAAGCAAATCAAGAGCAGGACGGGGCCGTGACAAGATACCACAAACACATACATATTCCCAACCCAAACGCAAAGCAGCATGGAAAGATGATACGATGTGACCGATCGTCGCCAAACAACTGTTGGTCTCTGGGTTACGGAGTAAGCGGACCCTGCTGGCATGCCCCCCAGTGGCTCCCGGTCGATGGATGGGACCTGTTGGTCCATGGTTATGTCATGAATGCAGTCACACCACACAGCATGGACACCCCATGTCAAAAAAAGGAAACATGCGGGCACCTAAGTGCTCCCCACAAAAATCAAGGGAAAACACAGAAGGTGTACATCACCACCTTCTGCCTCTCCTCGCAGCACGGCAGACGAATCTACCGAGCTCTCCAAGAGGCAGTGCCCGGCAGAATGGCACCACAGGGATAACCGCCTCCCAAAACCCACTTCCACCCGGCGGCCGTCCCCGTTCACAGCGATCCGCCAGTACTTCATATCAAGGTCAAAGAACACAAGTCCCCCGGCATGTGTATTAACCATGAGCACTGTACACGGAGAGGGAGCTAGCGTCAGACGAATCCAAGACACTCCCAAAAAGTGAGCCGTAGACGAATCCCCGACGCCCTCAAAGAGGCAGTACCCATCAGAAGGGTACCACAGGGACAGCCACATCCCATCATCCAAATCATTCCAGTGGCCGTCCCCGTTCACAACGAGATGCCAGTATTCCATAAAGTGGGTGTCGATCACCAGTCCCCCGGCAGGTGAAAAAGCCCCAAGGCACTGGACATAAATAGAGCCAGCCGCAGACGAATCCCCGACGCCCTCAAAGAGGCAGTACCCGCCAGAAGGGTACCACAGGGACAGCCACATCCCATCATCCAAATCATTCCAGTGGCCGTCCCCGTTCACAGCGATCCGCCAGTACCCCATAACGTGGCTGTCAACCACCAGTCCCCCGGCAGGTGAAAAAGCCCCAAGGCACTGGACATAAATAGAGCCAGCCGCAGACGAATCCCCGACGCCCTCAAAGAGGCAGTACCCGCCAGAAGGGTACCACAGGGACAGCCACATCCCATCATCCAAATCATTCCAGTGGCCGTCCCCGTTCACAACGAGATGCCAGTACCCCATAAAGTGGGTGTCGATCACCAGTCCCCCGGCAGGTGAAAAAGCCCCAAGGCACTGGACATAAATAGAGCCAGCCGCAGACGAATCCCCGCGCCCTCAAAGAGGCAGTACCCGTCAGAAGGGTACCACAGGGACAGCCACATCCCATCATCCAAATCATTCCAGTGGCCGTCCCCGTTCACAACGAGATGTCAGTACCCCATAACGTGGCTGTCAACCACCAGTCCCCCGGCAGGTGAAAAAGCCCCAAGGCACTGGACATAAATAGAGTTAGCCGCAGACGAATCCCCGACGCCCTCAAAGAGGCAGTACCCGTCAGAAGGGTACCACAGGGACAGCCACATCCCATCATCCAAATCATTCCAGTGGCCGTCCCCGTTAACAACGAGATGCCAGTGCCAGTACCCCATAAAGTGGGTGTCGATCACCAGTCCCCCGGCAGGTGAAAAGCCTCAAGGCACTGGACATAAATAGAGCCAGCCGCAGACGAATCCCCGACGCCCTCAAAGAGGCAGTACCCGTCAGAAGGGTACCACAGGGACAGCCACAATCCCATCATCCAAATCATTCCAGTGGCCGTCCCCGTTCACAGCGAGATGCCAG